>CAUZXS010000770.1:0-185000 GCA_963585895.1 Sepioteuthis lessoniana
GGCATCACTTTCGGAGCGTCTCGTTGTATTCTTAGACTCTTCCACGGATGCAGGTATACTTCCGTAATTTTTTTTTTCTATTTTTGCCAAAACCAGAAAAACCCAAATATAAATTGCTATCTGCTCCTCCCCACCAGCTCACGTGTCTTGAATGAATTAATAGAAAGCTTATATGCCTCCTACATACATACATACATAAGTGTCTTAAAGTTTTTATTCTTTAAAATGAGACCCCGATGCCCAAAGCGTCTTTAGATTATTAGTCAGTTCATACGGCTTTAAAAATATTCCTCATTGAACGAAAGTCCAAAACTGTTTGATACGTTTATTTTTATGAATGCTGTTCATTTTAATGCAAAATATTAGAAAGGTAAGATTTTTTTCTTTCTGATTCACATCACGATATGATTCTATGGCCTTAATTTTGTTTAAATGAGTTTATTTATTCACGTTTCAATAGATTTTAAACTGTAATAGTCATGGGCACCAAAGTGTTTACTTACGGCAGATTTTTTTTTTTTTTTTTTTTGTAAAATTCAAAATGTACATAAAAATGTATATAAAAATATACATTTATTTGTAAATTCAAAATGTATATAAAAATTTAAATGAAAAATTTACTTAAACTGACACATCTATAGATAATCGGTTACTGTTTACAAATCTGAGTTTAACCGGTTAAAAACTAAAATATATCACGTTCCTTTTTTCCCCCCCATTCACTTTTATATTAAAACGTGTCTGCGTGTTGTATATGGTATTACTAATTTAACTATTATGTCTACCTAATTTGATACTTGTTGAATTGATCCAGAAGAAACGTATTGTAATACATCGATGTATGACAAAAATTATCTTGGGGAAAAATAATGCTGTAGTAGCTACCGACTACTGTCGTTTACAATTTATAAGTATTTATTTGATTAAAGCCATGAACGAGTTAATTCAACATAAAATTTCAGTTTAGTGTCTGCTTTGACAATTTGGAACAATTACAGATGTACGTCAAGGTACCACAAATATTCAAATAACTTATTTTATCTGATTATTTTTCTATTTGTTAGATAAAAATGTGACTTCATTATATGACATTGCAATAATTATTGGATTTCAGTTAAATTTTCGCAGTGTTTTTAAGATTTAACACGCTTAATGCAATACAACTATCGGGTCTACGCCAAAATATATAGAACTATCATTGGGCACCTCAGGTAGTGTAATGGTTGGCAAGTTAGACTAGCAAACCTTCAGAAGTGAGTTCGATTCTTATTGAGTGCCCCATTCACACGGTTTTGCGCCACATCAAAGCAGAAAGCTAAGTAAATAGCTATATAGCACTATCCAAGTGTGGGTCGTTTCACACTGGACGTGTTAAGTCATTCAACTGCTCATGAAATATTTCAAAAATATCATTTGGATGTTAAAAATAATTCTTTTTAAGTCCCTAACAAATGACAAAAATAATACTGTCTGATGGTGAGGCTCCAGTAATGCTGGAACTTTAGGGAATGCGGAGTAGACCTTAATTGCTATCGCTCCCCGGTCCACTTTGATAGTCCTATATAACTGTTTGACGATTAAACTGAGTGCAAACAAATGACTTTTTTTAAAAATTGAATGCGAACAAATGACTGTTTAATTGAATTGTTAGTTAAATTGTTCCAAGTATTGCTCTGTATCATAGGGCAAACGAATACGGTTTGTTAAATAGAATAATTAGTGTTAAATTGCAATACCCCTAACTCTTTAACTGCGCGCCTAAATTGAATTATTAGTATTATATACTTGGAACTATTTAACTGTGTGCAAACGAATGAATACTGTTCCATTGAATAATTAGTGTTAAATAGCAATACTTTACACCACTCCATTGTATGCAAACAAATGATTAATATTGAATAAAATAAGTTTAGATAGCAATACATGAAACCATTTAACTGAGAGCAACAAAAGGCTCGTTTGAAAATGTCAACAAATGTTTAGAAATAATGTCTTAACAAGATTTGGCATGAGATAACCTACAATGGTTGTTATGCCATAAATCTCAATCAAACCAATTGTTCATTGCTATTGCGTTCACTTTCGGACTAATACCATTGGGAAATGCATGAACCAGCAATCGGTTAAATTGTATAACAGTCGATCTTCTACAAGGATGGTCATGGCATTGAATAACCCACGAAGGCTTACATGCCATTAAGCAGAAAACCCAGAACCTTGTTTAGAAAACATCTTTTCAGAAATGGGAAGAAATATACCAAAAAATGTCGTACTGTGTCGTGTATAATATGTAACACTGCCCTAGACTTTTATTAAACAAATCTAGAACCAACCCAAACCAAAAAAAATAATTGCAAATATATTCTACTTTATGAAAGTGTACCGTACTTTAAAATAAACGTTCAATTTTAAAGTCACTTCTTTTGATTTCATTATAGTCCAAAATTTTTCCATGTTGTACACAACGCTTGACGTCATACATTATCTGTTTTGTTGCATACCTGAACAGACAAAAAAAATACAAAGTTTTGTTACACTTTGTAATTTAAGTGTAGGTGTATTGTTATGTGTTGAGAGGATTGTCTGAACCTGGTGTCAGCCAAGCGACACCTGACGGAAAAATAACTCGCTACAGCTAGTTTTCGAGATTATCACTCGCTATTGCAATTGAAATTTCGAGAATTGTTTTCTAATTGATGTTCTCTGCTTGTAGATGCGTTCGAAACGTGTGCAATTACCTTGTAATTCTCTAATTAAAAATCTCTTGACTCAAAATGTTACTAATTCTGCAGGTTTAATGTCTGGACTGTACAGACAAATGCAATGTAGGCATTTTGTACGGGAAAAAATTTATAGCGTTTGTTCCTTTCCAAATGGTTGTCACCGAACGAACATACCCAGCGGTTTAAACTAACCTAACCGTCCAATTAATCTTTAAAATCTCATTTTTTGTACTTAAAAATAGCTCATATTTGGTGGTTGTGTTTTTTTTTTCTTTAACAAATTCGATAAACCAAATCGGACAATGAATTTGATATAATTTTGTGGAGCGATAAGTATTTAATATGTTCAGTAATGTCTTAAAATGCACTCGACTGAATAGATGTTTTTGTTAGACAAAATGAAGGTTATACTCATTGACCGTACACAGAAAAAAGAACGTACTATTAGTGACTTACGACAGTAGCCCACTAAACTTAAGAAGGTATTCTTCCCACCCCACCCAATTTAACCTGCTTGCAAATATTTTGTGAGCTCCTACCATAGAACAATGAGTAATGGGTTAATTTCGCAAACCAAACCCCCACCCACTAATTGATATCTTCGTTTAAGTAATTTACGAAGCTCTTTGCTTCGATGTGGCTCAAGGCCGAATGAATGGGGCGCCCAATGAGACTCGAACTCACTTGTGTAGGTTTGCTAGTCTAGCTTGCTAACCGTTACACCACCAGAGGTGCCCGATATCTTCGTTTAAGACTGAATTAACCTTAGCGATTTACTTTAATATCGCTGGAATTCTCTCCCTCTGACTCTTTCTCTCATATATAACAAGTGATAATTTACTAAGCTTTTTGTTTAGATGTGGCACAAGGCCAGAGGAATGGGGCACCTAATGAGACTAACTCACTCGTGAAGGTTTGTAATCTAGCTTGCTAACTATTACACCACCTGGGGTGCCCTTCATATATAACAAATGATGAGACAAAAATAATATTTCTTAGTAGTTATTTTCTTATTGTTCTCAACTACTTTCGACTTTAGGTTATCGTGGAAGAGGTGGTGTTCTCGTGGTGTAATAGCTAAAGGGCTGAACTGCAGCCTAGAAGTGAGCGAGTCTGATTGCTAGTCGCAGTATTGCGTTTACTGTCGGACAAATACCCTTCGTAAAAAGGTACGAATACCCTAATCCCCTCCCTCGCCAACTATGTTATCTACAAGGATGGCTTTAGCATTAAATAACCTACAAAGGTTGATATGCTATTAAACAAAGAAACCAAATCAAACCATTCGATGTCTTCAATTGACCTTTTATTTGATCTCTGCTATCGTAGACAGCTGGAACTGTGCTCTCCATTTGGGAGAATTTAGTGCCTGTTTCACACACATAAGGCATAATTAGTCAGGTTTTTCTCTAAACATGTTTTCTTTAAAAAAAAAAAAAAAAAAGCTTTAAACTTTTTTTTTTCTAAAACAAGTATTTCAAAATTTGGTTGTATAAAAAGTCTTAATCTACGTTCTTATAACAATGTCTTTGATGCACTGGATTTTAAAGAAAAATTGGCATCTTGATTATACTCTTGAAAATAACCTGTGTTGAAGTGCCCAGAAAGAAAACTTAGAATCAAACTTAAATCTTGACACGAGAAGAAAAAAAAAACTTTCAAAAATAATCTTAATATACTTAATGTATATAATTCATAACAGAGCACAAACGGTGCATTGTTTTGTTTTACTTTTTTTTTCTTTTGAAATCACGATTGTTAATTTTGCTTGTGCTTCACTGTGGAGTGAGAGACAAAATGTCTTGGGAACAATGTTGCTTTGGTGTATAATTACAACAGGCAAGTTATCGTTCTGCGGTATTTTGTATCTTCAGCGCTCGT
Source organism: Sepioteuthis lessoniana (assembly GCA_963585895.1). Lineage (NCBI taxonomy): Eukaryota > Metazoa > Mollusca > Cephalopoda > Myopsida > Loliginidae > Sepioteuthis > Sepioteuthis lessoniana. The sequence continues at coordinate 4,605 of CAUZXS010000770.1, forward strand.
GGAAATAGACTTGGCGACTCAAGGTTGTTTGCATTTCACATAGCACTTGAAAAGATATGAATCTCTCTCTCTCTCAAAGGTTAATCAGTAGGGGTAGACTAGGTTAGTTGACCTTGTTATGGCAACTGGTCAAAGAGGAAAAAACCTCTTAATTCAAACTAGCTGAACTCGGCTTTTAAAAGAAAATTGACTTTGTCGCATCCTGCTGCACGTGCGGAGAGGTTGGGTAAATACAACTGTCAGCATAGAATTAAGAAACTTATTCTTTGTAGCAATTTGGTTTATTCCAGTCGCATATCTTAGTAATCAAACTCTATATAACTTGTGGAAAAAAAGTTTTAAATATAAAAAAAAATCTTAACTGCTTAAAAAAAAATATCTTGAATAATTAATACTCAGCAATTATGAAATACTTCATTTTTTTTTTTTTTCTTTCTCCACTCTGTCGATAAGATATTGAATTTCAGTTTTCTCTACGCCAAAACAAAAAGAAAACTAATTTGAAGGCCAGCTGGCCTTCAAGTTTTTAAATCTGTAATCCATCAAGGATGCCTATATTGTAAAGAATTTCAGGTTTGTTTGTTTTCTCCTAATAATAACCCCTACCATTTTCCTACTTTTGGAGAAACTGAATAAGTTTTCATTCACGTGACAGGTAACTAACAAACGACTAACCGCAAACTGGATACAATTGCTGGACTAATATTTTCTTCTCTGTGTGTGCGCGTGCGCGCTGAAAATAGATTAGATTTCAAAAACTTTAATTTGGAACTTGATAGCTGAATAGAGTATTCTTCTATCCCTCTCTCTCACGTCTGATATTTCAAACGGTTCTGTCGCGACCGTTTCCTCTTAAGTTTTGGCTAAAAATGACACGAATAAAAAGGGGTCTGGCTTAAGGTTATAATTGTTTTATTCCTTACAACTACCAGAGATTTGTGTTCGAGCCTGAGTTATATTTTCAATACTGATTTTCAAAGCAAAATAGCTCTTACCACTTTGTAATTTGGTTTCTTTGTTTTGTTTTTTTTAATGGCATATCAACCGTCGTAGATTATTCAGTGCCAAAGCCATCCTCACTGAAGAACAGTAGTGGTACTATTTAATCCATCACTAGAGAGATAAGGGCTTATACCTTTTCAAGGGGTATTTATCAAAAGTGAACGTAATAGCATGACTGGAGTTGAAATTCGCTTACTTCGAAGCTACGGTCCAGGACTCTAGCCATTACGCCACAGAGACCAACCTCTGCTACTTACTGAGCACAATACTTTTTTTTCTAGTTTGCTTTGAGATTTAATAAATTCTTTAAAGTGAGCTTTGTTTTGACTGACTCGCTGGCTTCAAACTGCTATTTCTAAGTGGTCACCCATCTAAGTACTGAATGGGTTCATTGGTCCTTCGTTGGCATGATGGGAGCCGGGTTTTTCATCGTGACTTAACTAAGTCTTATATATGAATAATTTTTTTATTATTCATAAAAAAATCATTTAGATTTAGCACAGAGCATAATGAAGATCGCTCTTCAATCGTAATTGGTTTTTGAAATTGGATTGTTAACCATTACAACACAAGGTCTCCGAGAGTTATTCTATGGTTGCCAAAATATTCTCAACTAGCAGTCCATGACCCTATTGAGTCCGTTTTTTATTTCATTTTTATTAATACGACGCTTTCATATTATTGGGAGATAAATATATCTTTGAGGAGTAGAATAAATTATACTTTATTTTTTATGGGCGAAAGATTTCAACGATATGAATAAAGTTGGCGACCGTAGTCGAAGGAGAACCCAATGCTTCCTTTTCAATAGCTATTACACCAAGATGTGGGAAAGGGCACAACCCCTTTCCCTGGATTGCTCCAATTTACCCTTGATCAATACGTTATAATACCGAGTGTTAATCAAGGAGGCATCAAGTTTGTTTTGTTTTTTGTTTTGTTTAGTTTTTTTTTTAGTCTTTGGATTGAACCTCTCTCCCGGACCTCTGGCGAACACTCTAACCGCTAGGCCAATGGACCGGTGTTCAACGATATAATGGATTTAAACTAACAGTAGAAATTTATTAAAACGCAAAATAAGCCTCAATGGTGTTGTGTACTAAAATAGCCCTAAAATAATTTTGAATCTACATACAGTGAGTCACAATCTTCGTATATAATCGTCAATTTCATATAAGTTCATATTTCAAAAAAACAACAAAAACCTGCAGTTTGTAATTGATTCTTCCTCTCATACTCTTTAAGTTCTACATTAGGTGTATTGCTGAATTTTCGAATAGTATAAAAAGAAAATAAACATAATTTTATGTACAGTTGGTATGAGGAGACTTATGTTGCGCTGATAGACAATCGACCGAGAAGGACAACTATGAATTCAAAATTGGAAGTTCCGGAGACTTGTCAGACAACGTTGTCTTCAGCCTCGTTCTAGCAAATTCTTTGACAACACTGGTGCAAAATTGGGTGAGCACTTGCCCTTTCTTTGGACAACATCGGTGAAGCAGAGAGGGGAGATTTGCTGCATGGGCAACTGTCGGTCTTCCATACGGCATTGATATAAGGAGACGCTCAGATCTATAGTCTCTCGAGATTCACTGGTGTCATCACCTATATTAGTATTTCGTTAAGTGGTGGTACCATGAGAACGCTTATATCAAATAATTTTCTAACGATACGGTAACCAATAAGCGCTGAGGCCATGTCGATAGGATCTGAAATACTGACTGTACCCCCTACACCGACCAATAAAAGGTGTCTTAGATCCGAAATGAGGCTACAGTTCAATTCAGGGAGCGCCTCTGGCGGTGTAATGGTTAGCAAGCTAGACTAGCAAACCTACACGAGGGAGTTCGAGTTTTATTGAGTGCCTCATTCATACAGCCTTGTACCATATCTAAGCAAAAAAGTTTACTAAATTATTCTAGTTCAGTACCAGATGTCTGGGTGTTGTAGAGTACCCCTTCGTTGCTATTACTCCTAAATCAACTCTAAAGTCGCCATATCGGCTTGGGCAAAAGAATACGTCGACTGCACCTCTGCAGAGGAGTAATACCATCTCGATGCGGCCACCTGCTGGCCGTGGATGGCGAAGTTTGATGCTTAAGGACGGGATACTGATGGTTGACCAGTACTTGACCCAGCAACTGAGTGGTCAAGTCACTTGTAACAAACCACTTTGGCCCTTACTGGGCTAGACGGGCGTTCGAATAGGCGTGATCAGATCAATCGGCTGGTCGTGTCAAGCCCTATCGCCTATGTTTTATTCCAATCTTACTTTCCAATCTGCTCTTGCAAATTGCCAACCCTTATCTATTAGGTGTTAGAAAACGGTGGCTTAGGGTCAATTGCGTTGAAAGAATAGGAATCTGACCACTGCTGAAAACCTTAAATTGGCAACGGTTCGAGAACCTACTCTCAACTCGAGTATACCAGTTGTGTATCTCTGTTTCAACCTAGGCGAATGGTTTTCCCTCTTGGTGTATTCCCAACATAAGTTGGACTCCGTTGGTTGGTGGAGCACAGGACCAGCAAAAAATTAACATCACTTATGGTGTCTTCTAACCAAAAACAAAATGAAATTTATCCGAATCAGACTCGGAGAATGAAGCTGCAGACTTCCCCAGATTCATTGTCATTTAATCTTTGGAGGTCTACCCGGCTAAGTTCTCCTCTTTCCTCATAGCTAATCGCAACAAGAGCTGCCTAAAAATGTTTGGAAAGCAAGGAATGGAAACTGTCTTGTCGAGGTGGATAACCGGAGGCAGGCAGAAAACATCCTAAAAATTAAGTTTCCATCCTACTAATTACAGAGCATATGCACCCGAAAGACTGAACACATCCAAGAGTTATCAGAAGTAGGGAGTTGGCCTTGGCTACGATAGAGATGATCACCACAGCGCTGGGAAAATAGTGACAAACATGAAAAATATCCATGAGAAAAGGCGAAGAAGAAATCTAGACCAATACCCACATCCTGATATTGAATCAGCCCCATACTCCCAAGGAGGTAAAAATCGGCTATTGTCCTGAGGGGGTTGAACAATATGTCCCAGCACACAGATGCTTCAAATGCTAAAAATATGGACACCATAGTGCAGTGAAAAGGACCCGGACAACGTGGAAGAAGATTGCTTAAAGGAAATCAAATGTCCAAACTGTCAAGACCGTCCAGCTAACTCCAGATCTTATGACATGTATTAAAAGAAAATACTTGGGATGTATCCTTCTTGGAAGCAAGGAAAATGGTAGGGTCCTTCATGGGAGAAGACACGTCTCTGTTGCATGGAGGACGAGTACAATTAAGAGAATAAATACAGAATTCTTGTAGAGAAACTGATCCAGTTGGAACCAAATGATTGGCCAAAGTTTTAGGAGCACCAGAAAAAAACTACAATCGGTTGAATTTCAGCAAGCACAAACTCAACAAGTTAAAAATAAAGAGAAATCCGACGAGGTAGTCCAAGCATAAACACACATAGGATATACCACTCAAACACGAATCATTCCTCGTAAAAAAATCTCCAACAAAACAGCTCTTACATAAGTCTACATACAATCCATCCGCCAAAAACCTGTCAAAGACAGACTAAAGAAATTGTCTCCCGAAAAGCCGGAACAACTTATACAAAAAACACAAGCTCCCATTGACCACGCTGTAAAAATACACATGAACACCAAAGTGAACAATGAAAGACCAGGAAGCGTATTCAAACTACCCTCATCCAAATTCCATACAGTCACTTCAATGTCAAGAATAAAGTCACCTATAAGAATGAATAAACAGTGCAATGCTCCGGGACCGACAAAATACTTACAAAGACCTTATAGTAACGAAAGTATGGATGGTGATACAGACTGCTTAGTTGTCAACCTTAATCTAGACGATATAATGAATAACTACCATACTTGAAACCATTTAACTGTGCGCAAACAGATAAGCTCAATCTTTTTTAAATGTTACTTACAAACCATCCACCTAAAAATTAAATTACCGACAAACTAATCTCTTACGTATCATGTATATTTATTCAAATGACTGAGGTTAAATTGTTACTGTTACATAGCAATATCCAAAACCATTTAACTGTGTGCAAACAAATGATTAATGGTAAATAGAATGATTCGTATTAGATAGAAATACTTGAAATTATTTAACCGAAGAAAAATGATCTCGGGTTTGTTTAAAAATGTTATTTGCAAAATGTTTACAAATTGATATTTAATATATAAGTATAAACAGGAGTTGGCATTAAACAACCTACAGTGTTTGATATGACAAAATTAAATCAAGCCTACAAACAAATCACTTACAAATTATATGTATAACCATTTAATTGTCTGCAAGCAAATAACTGATGTTGAATTGTTTGTTAGAGAGCAATACTTGAAAATATTAAATCATGTGCTAACAAGTGCGCTTTTGCCTGTTTAAAATGATATCTACAAAGGATTCATTTAGAAATCTTGGGTTTAATACGTCGTGCATTCAATAGGTTTTCAGACTTTTTTGTACAGGCATTTAAAATTGTCGTAGGCTCTTGAAAATTCACTGTTATTGCTATACATCTTATGAGATGACTGACCAACTGTTATGATTTCAAGTTCAAATAAACAGCTACAGCAGCAATTGGAATACGCCCTACTAAAGCCTGATTGTCACAGCTGGTGAATTTCAAAAATGCAATCTGGACGTGAGAAAGAACGATATGGAATAAAATTGTTTTAAACTTGGGGGAAAAATACCACAGAAACGTATGGAATGCTTCAGACTGTTTTTTGAAGCATCTTGCATGAATCAAGCATCAGTTTTTGAGTGGCATAAGAGATTCAAGGAAGGCAGGGAGTCTGTGAGGGATGAGGAGAGGTGTGGGAGAAGTAAGGAATTCAATACACCAGAGTTGATTGGCCAAGGGGTTAGGGTTACTATGTTGAGTTTTTAAGGGAGTTCAGGAAGAGATTCCGTCGGAAGAAGCCAGCACTGTTCAAATCGGGTCAGTAGCATTTCCATCAGGACAATGCACCATTCTACAACTCCATCCTTGTCACAGACTATTTGAGCAAGATGGGCATCAAGACAGTTCCTCAGCCTCCTTATAGTCCAGACCTTGCTCCCTATGACTTTTGGTTATTCCCTAAGCTCAGAGGCTGTCATTATTAGACAATTGAGGAGATGAAAGAGGCTGTGACGAAGTTCATTGACACGCTCACACAAGAGGACTTCCATTGGAAGAAATTGTTAGAACAGTACAAGTGCATTGCAGCCGGAGGAGGTTACTTCGAAGAGGACTATAGTTTTATGTATGTACTATCAATAAAAGTGCCCATACGAAAAAAAAGTCTGGAAACTTAATGATCCTCGTATATGTAAAAACAGAATCTGACGTTAAATGACCGACAAAGATTGATATGCCATAAAACCCAACCAACTGGTTGTGCCTGTTAGGGTCCCTTCGATAGGTCAAATAGATTTATTTGAAAGTCATTAGTATTAGATAAATACACTTGAAACCGTATAATTGTGTGCAATGGACAAACTGGGTTCTTTAGTCTTGCTTTAGCAACCACTCTCTGAATTAGAACCAGATTCACCCCGCTTAAAAATTGATAGTGCCGTATCCTGTCCGCCGCAGAGGGGTTGGGTAAACACATACAATCGTGTTCAAATAATTAGATAGGATTAATTACTTGAAACATAATTGTGTATAAATCATAAGAATTAATAGTTACTTGAAGCTATAATTGTTTACAAATGATTGATAAATTACTTGAAACTATATAATTGTTTGAAAAAAAGTGATTTCACCATTAAATAATCCAATAAGAGTTGCCATACCGTAAAAATAAAAGTGTATAAATTATTCCACTTTAAGCTCAAATAAGGATTTTCCTGAGAAGAAAATTACTTTTGTTGGATGCTTGGCAGCATAGTTTAATTTCTAGTTTTTAGAAACAGCACAATCTTTTAGAAAATTTAAATTCTGCAAAGTAATTATGGCCTTTTAGCAATAGTGGAAAATTGCTCTGACTGACTTTTAATTTTCGTTGCCTAAGGCCAAGAATTTTCGCATCCAAGTTCCTGCCACTACAACAGACTTCTTTCTCTCTCTCTCCCTCACACACACCCTTTACTCAACTGACTTTTTCCCCCTCTGCACGGGTAAAATGAAACCTTAACCATGCGTGGAGTATATGGTCAAGAGAAGGAAAAAAATCAATGTCAGGTGGTGTTTTCACATTAAGTGGAAACTTATATGACTTGAACGTTTCTGCTTGAGAGAGTCATTGGACCCACTCGCTATTTTCTAATGTCTAATTACGCCTTAGATTAAGATCACTCGAAGGATCATGGAAGCAAATATAAAGGTGCGGAAAAATCGCTCTCCAAAATCCCAATTTCCTTTGTCGTAAAAGGTAAATAAAACACACACACACACACACACACACACACACCCACACACATTATCGCTTTTCTGATTCTTTGCTTGCAAAAAATCTTTATCAGCTTCTAAAAAAAATGGCCGACAGTTCAGTGAGTGGTAAATCAAGTCTCGATCAGAACACCATTATATAAAATCTGCACGCCCATAGATTTTTTTTTGTTTTTATTTTAACCACTTGTAATTTATCACAAAGCACCCAGTAAGAATCAAACTCCCAACCAATGTTCTCATGCCTCTGGCAATAAATCACTGTTGAATTTATGTCCATGGAGTATTGCTAATGTAATTTATTAAGCATAGGATATAACAACTTCGTTGATAATCATTACACTATCAGACTGAGAGAGCATCTTTTCTCTTTTTTTTAAATTCTAGTTTATTTCGTCAAGATGTGTGTTTTAAAAACGTGCTATTTTTGCCAACAGAACAGCTGCATTAAGTCATGAGATGGCCCAAAGAAATTAAAACCGAGTCAAAAATTACTGGTTAATCTTAATGCATTTTTAATGCTATTTAAATGTATTGCTCATTCTATAAAGATTAAAAACAATCTCGAAGTCCTACACGTAACGCTATCTAACCTCATCATTATAATGATGATAATAGTAATAATATCACTAAAAAATTCAGTTTCTCTTAACGGAAGATTTACAAACTCTAAGAGTCTAGCCTTTAATTTATTTATTATTCGTTTATTTTTATGTATCTGGAATTTTTTTAAACGTTGTCTGAAGCCTACGTCCGTTTCCTCAAGGTTTATATTTTAGAATTTCATGCCATGAAATTCATAAGTCTCCTTCAATTTTGATCTCTTTTTGTCAGTTATTTAATCATCTAAAACTTTGCCACTCAGTTCTTCCTCAAAAGCAAAAAAACTCCAAAGAATATTTCACTCACAAGAGAAATATATATATATATATATATATATATATATATATATGAGAACTGTCTGTTACCTTTCAAACATAGGCGGGGAAATAACTTAACGGAAAACCGATGAAAAGTCTCGGGATACTTAGTGGGGGTGCAGTGTTACGTAGGCAATTAGTCAACACAGCAGACTACATCGGACCTTTCATTCTCGTGGAAAAATCATCGTGGGGGAACGTCTGATGGTCATTGGAAAAAGATGATTCAATAACACAGCAACCTTTGTTTTTGTTGGTTGTTTTGTTTTTTTTTTTGTTGTTGTTGTTGTTTTAATGGTAGGGGTAAGCATAAAACTCTTCTTTGTTAAGTAATTAACTTGGGGCTGTTAAACTGAAATCGGCCTCTTTGTATGAAGATATATTCGCTTTCGAGGCGCCCGTAGTGTAATGGTTATCGTCGTAGGAAATAGGCACTGCGATCCGAGTTCGAATCCTTGACGAGGTTGTTTGCATTTCATATTGCGCTAATCCCCTTGGGAAAGGTATAACTGCAACTATTCTCCGCCAGCTATAGGTAAATAGTAGGGCAGACTGGCTCTTCAACTATGGTATGACGACCGGTCTAGAAGGAAAACTTCGAATTCAAAATCTGATAAACTCTGGTTAAAAACTGATCATGTGTCGTATCCTGCTGACCCAGAGGGGTTGGGTATATACATTTTTGCTTCCAAGATTTCTTTGATATCTCTGATCTTAGTCGAAATTTCTCATATGTTCGGTGGCTCTGTCAGAGTGGAAGGAAATACCCAAACTGTAACTTCAGGAGAGGAATGAGACACTCCCACCTTCCAACAAAAAGAGTGTCCTGGGTATGACACTAAACTGCACCTGATAATGAGACTCCACTTTTAGAGCTCTGGAGTGTATGGAATACGCCTTTATTGCCATTACTCCCAGGTTCACTCTAGATTTATTTAAAAATTATTTGTATTCGATTGGACCATGTGCAAAAAAATCTTAAAACAACTACACAAATCTATAATGTACAATAAACGCGATTCCCTAACTCCTTAGAATAAAATAACCGAAAACTAGTTGACATACCAGGTCCTAGCAACTTTAAGATTCTAATAGTTCATCGCCAGATCTGTTGCTGATTCTTCTGCCCTATCCCTTGACACCAGTCTTCCCGACTCTATCCAGTCGGCTGGGGCTGTAGAATACACTGACTGCATCTTTGTAGGTTTCTTACTCGACACTCCCACCGACTGTCCTGGATATGATACAAAACCATCTGATGGTGAGGCCTCAGTCTTGGAGCTCTGGGAAGTGTGGAGAATACTCCTTCATTGCCATTACTTCCAGGTCCACTCTGACCCAAATTGGTAGCATCTGATAGGGTCATATCAATAGCTCAAATAGAACTGTTTGACATTTAAATTAAACTTTAGTGTTAGAAATAAAACTGTTTGATCATCTGTTCGTAAACAAACGACTGAATTGTTAGTGATTCATCGCAATACTTGGAACAATTTTACTGTCCCAACGAATGAGTAATATTGAATATAATTATTAGTGTTAAATTGTAATATTTGTAACCACTTCACTGTCAACAAACAATTGATAAATATCGAATCGAATTATTACTGTTTAGTTTCTTCCAGGCAGCGGTCGTATCGATACTGCTATATGGATGCACTACTTGGACGCTAACTAAATGGCTGAAGAAGTTAGACGGCAATTACACAAGAATGTTGAGAGCAATATTGAACAAGTTCTGGCGGCAACACCCCACAAGACACCAGCTGTACGGCCACTTTCCTCCCATCAAGAAAACTATACAAGTTAGACGAGCCAGACACGCAGGACACTGCTGGAGAAGCAATGACGAACTCATCAGTGATGTACTCCTATGGACCCCCGCATATGGCCAAGCAAAAGCAGGACGACCAGCTCGAACATACATACAGCAGCTATGTGAGGATACGGTATGTAGCCCTGAAGACCTGCCAAAAGCGATGAATTATAGGGAGAAGTGGCGAGAGAGGGTCAGGGATATCTGAGCTAGTGGCACGACATGATGATGATGATGATGAACTCTGTAGAAACAATACCAATATCACTGTACTATAAAATTAGTTCTAACTTATTTAAAAATGAAATTACCAAGAAAGTGTGAGCAAAAAATGACTGATGTTAAATTACGACTGTTATATAACAATATTTGGAACCATTTAACTGTATGCAAAATAAAATTAGTTCAGGCTTGTTTTAAAATGTTATCTACAAAATGTGTTTACAAAGGTTGGTATGACATAAACCAAACCATTTTGACTCTCCTGTTCCGCTCCTGTGTCCACCACTCTTGTCTTTGGCTACTCAAAAAAAAAAAAAAAAATTTTTTTATTCTATCGCCCCTATCGTTTTGTCTTCATTCAAATCCTGTTAAAGAAACAATACAACGGAACATTTTGCTTAAAAGAATGCCAGGTTCATTTAAAACTGATAATCTATATTCTAAAACAATAACATTTCTATCTGAGGAGGCACACTTAACGGTTATCGGAGGAGGAAATGAATCGATGACCAAAGTTCAAATTCTAGACAAGCCTGCTTGGGTTTCACTTCTCGCTAACGCCCTTGGAAAATGCATGGATCCGTTTATTCTTCTCCCAGCTATGAACATATAGGACAGACTGGGCTCTTTAGCTTTGGTAAGGAGAAAGAAAAATTCTGAATTCAAACCAGTTGTACTGAGCTAAAAAAAAAAAAATTGGCTTCTGTTGCATCCTGTCCGTCACGGATGGTTTGTGTAAGTACAAATATTATTATCTGTAACTTTAGATATTCTATATATGTGAGGGGTTTGATCGAAATATTCACTTCCCCCCTAACGACATAATATTTTATTGTCTATTGATTTGCTGACTCTCTGAGATTTGATAAGTTAAAATAAATCGACACGCTTACTTGAAACTGTAATTGTTTACAAATGACTATCAATTATTACTTGAAACTATATACAATTGCTTACAAAAAAGACTTCAAGATTGAATTACCCAACAAGGGCTGACATGACGTAAAACCCATCAATTATTGAACCTTAAATTAATTCTAAACGACAGCAAAAATAAATAATTTATAATCAACACGGTCATAGATTCCATTCGTCCATAACACCTAAAAAATAAGGAAAATTTCACGAATGAAAATTTAATGTTATACTCGTGTATAGGTCGAATTGTTAAGACACTTTTTTTTTCCTTTTTTGTATCAACCAGTGAACTAATTCAAACATGACAGGAAAGAATAAAGAGCAACCTTTTTTGGTTTCAAGAATTAATCGAGGATCGATCTATACATGAGTTTGCGCTTAGCATAGTGTAATAGCGAACCAGGCGAGTGGACCATTGTCATTGAGTTTGATTCTTACAGGGTGTCCCAAACTTTTGGCTTTTGTACCAAACTAGTCTTCAGTTGTTTGAATTTCTTAGATGAAGCAAAGTCATAATTTTCTGACGAAGCAATGTTTTTTTTTTTATTCCAAGTAAGAAATTTTGTTTTCTTTGTTCGTTGGTTTGTTTGTTTGTTTATTTTTAAATGAAGAATTATCTTTAACCTCGTCTTTTTTTTTTTTTTTTTTTTTTTTTTTAATTTAAAACGTTTCAAAAATTACTTTCCTTTTTTTTTTTTTTTTCATGTTGGGAATTTATTTGCATTTTTTTTTTTTTTTTTTTTTTTTTTTAAATCAAAATAGAATAGGAGTTGGATCAAAATCGATAGCTATTCAGGATTAAGAAATTAACTGTATATTAAAGTGTTATATATATAATCGACTTCCACTCCCTGTCAAATGTGGAGATAGTTTGGTTTCTTTGTTTAATTGCATATCAACATTCGTGGGTTATTCAATGCCAACTCCATCCTCGTAGAAGAATAGTGAAACTACTTAACCCATAGTTGGAGGTGATTGGGGTTAAATATTTACCCGTGCCTCTTGTCAGCCAGGATTTGACACACGGTCTTTTTTTTTTTTTTATAGTTGGGATTCAGTGGATGGAGAGGCTGACACATGAGCCGAGATTGATATGTTGCCGGTCATAGGATCACTAAGGGTATTGAAAACAATGCAAGTCAGTACTAAATCTCCCGGCACGAAGCCAGGTGACCTTGCTGGTCATAGATTCCCTCGACCCGGAGGTCGAATGCAATGTGAATCTATGCCTGTCATTTTCTGGCTTACTACGATTTTGCAGTCCAGTATTTTTGCCACTACGCCACTCCGAATATTGAGATCACGAGGTGGGGGGGTTGAATGTGACTTCTTTCTCTCTCTCTCTCACACGTGTGTGACAATTTTATTTTAAGATGTATATCAAACTATCCTAAAATTACCGTTCCCTTGGTTTCCTCGAGTGGTTTCTGTTTATCCAATTGCCTTGTTTGCAGTATTGTTTCGTTTTTGTCTTACAATCGTTTAAAACCACCCTTCCGTTTCACGGAGGATATCCTGTTCGTCTTGACTTGCTCAGCAATTGTGCCTCTTTATGAAAATTAGAAAACATGCTACACTACGTTCATTATATAAAAGTAGCAGTACTTGGCCGTATTATATACAGGTTATAAGACTGATGTTCATAAATTTGATAGTATGACTTCAAATAGACAATCCGAACCAAAACAGATCTCTTGTACTCGAATAAAAATGCTTCTCTGCAAAATTCCTCAAATTTTTAACAAGGGGAAGTCCCTATGGGGTAGTGGCTAACGTGCTGGACTGTGACATCGCAGTAAGAAAGTTAAAGCGCTAGTCGCGCTATTACGTTTACCTTCAGACTAATACCTTTGGGAAAGATATGAACCTCCTTATTCCTCCAAGCTTTGGGTTAAATAGTATCACTACTTTTGTTTGTTTTTTGGGGTTTTTTTTTACTAGGAGAGCTTTTGAATTTAATAACCCACGAAGGTTGAGATGTCATTAAACATGGAAATCAAACCAGTTCTTAACTTCATAAGATATATAAGGTTGTTCGGAAAATGTCCGATTTTACTAAAAACTTTTATTCTTGAATTAATGAATGCAAACTGTTTAAATCGGTCAAAATAACTACTATGCATTTCTGTCATTGATTAACAAGGTTATTTATGCTTGTAGGATAAAACTCTAAAGGTTTTGATAGCAAATCTTAATACGCAGTTTCTACTTTGGAATGGAATTTTTTCCCGTAGAAAAAAGTGCTAAGATACATTAAATCGGTGACAGTGAATATGGTGACAGGGTTTATGGTGTGGTGATAATAAAACTAATTCAAAGGTAGCAGTTCCCAGAAGCCTCTCTGAAAAACAGACTTCTCTCCTGCTGATGGGAAAAACCACGTGTCTGCTTAGCAGTACGCTGGCTCACTCTTCCACTAGTAGCAGGCTATATGAAAAACCCCAACTAGACACGGCCACTCCAACTTTGGACTTATCAACCACCAAAACGCCTTATTTGGGAGAGGTGACTGTTCTCTATTTGTCTAGGAAGACATTCCACGCTGCAAAGTAGCCGTATGAAACCCCAAAATAAATTTGAAACTTAAAAGGTATCTTAGTCTCTTTTCTTTCTTCCTTCCTTCAGTGGTTCTTTTGCAGCCTTCTACAGATACGGAAGAAGCCAACGAATTAAATGGGTTGGAGAAAAAAATGGATTCAGATATCAAAACCCAAAACCGACTACTACGAGCCAAACGAAACAAATAACATAGACAAAATCTCCTCACCAAATAGTCTTAAATCCCAAGTCGGTGAGTTTCTGCATTATCTTCTTGGCAACATATGGCTATGCATTGTCATGAAGCAAGATTAGGAGGAAGCTTGAATTCAGACCCCCCCCAAAGTAAATGTATCTCCTTTATGTAAAACCTTCAAATTCTGAAATAATTGAGAGAAAATAAAGGAACTTTAATTATTAGGAATGTGAATTTTTTTAAACAATAATTAAAATAATGTTTGAACAGAATTTAAACAGTTTATACTAAAATCAAATTGCATTTTCCTAACAACCTTACATAAAAGATATAATTGGTAAACCTTTTTTAATGTTTATTTCTTTTATAATAACAATTAGCATTTATAATAACAGGTTCGCTAAAAGTTTTCATTGACAAGACAAAACTTTTCTGAGGTGGAAGATAAAATCTGAATATTTTACTAAGACAGTATGTATAGTGGGGGTTAGAGGAGGAGAAGGTCGGACCCAAGACGAGGCTCGAGCCCAGCTGTTCATCGGCTAACAAACCTACACAAGTGAGTTCGAGTCTTATTGGGATCCCCTTTCATATTGCCTTGTGCCACATCTAAGCAGAAAGCTTAGTAAATTACCACTGAGTGCAATATGGGTCTGATGAGCCTAGCTGGATATGGACTCATGTTTGAGTCCAGACACGGATGTCAGATTATAGCTTAAACGAGACAGCGAGGTCTGGTGCTATACAAAGGTGTCAATGCAGCTTCCCCAGCCGAAGTCAGGGGTCTTTCGGCCAAACCGCTGTAATAGCTACTTCTCTAAGAAGTTAACTCCAAAGTCAATACTGGATAAGGAAGCTCCAGCATCAACCCTCTGACTTGTTGCTATCCTTTGACGGGAAAAGTCTACGAGAAAATACACAGAAATAAAACTTGTAATTTAAGTCACCTACTACCTTACTATGCTTGTCACTGGGCTGTAGCTATTTAAACCCAGAAAGTGGCATAAGTGTCGTATAAGCATATGTCACT
The DNA here is from genome assembly GCA_963585895.1 of Sepioteuthis lessoniana. NCBI lineage: Eukaryota > Metazoa > Mollusca > Cephalopoda > Myopsida > Loliginidae > Sepioteuthis > Sepioteuthis lessoniana. The sequence goes on from CAUZXS010000770.1 coordinate 19,675, forward strand.
ATAATACATTGACAACCTTATTTTCTACGTTTCATGTATATTTTTCTAGAATATTTAATCAGGATATTTTAGTAATTTAGGTAATAAAGACGGCTATTATCTGTCAAGATGTGGCAGTCATCATATATCTTCAGTTGGAACGAAATACATTGTAACCCCTTATAATAAGACCTTGAACATTATGAACAAAATGTTTGGAACAAATTTATCACTCCCTTCAATGTATTGCTGTATACAGTAATAAGTTATGTGACAGAAAATCGTTCTTACCATAAATCTAACAGAAACCGTGGTCAGAGACCACTGTGCTATCAAAATAGAGACTTGCTTGTTTGTACTTTCAATTCTTTAAACAGTAATTATGGTTATTTATCAAAGTGATTATTAAATACGCTTTAAACAAATCCGTTTTGCGTATCATAATGATCTAAATCCTCTTATCAAATTAATCTTTTTCATTTTTAGCTGAAATGTTGTCAACCGTTAACTTTGTTTCGTATTTCCTTTCCTCTTAATTTGTATATGCAATTTTTTTTGTATTGCAACACTTTCGAGTCATTAATGAATGAAGGATAGAAGTTAACTCCAAAGTCAATACTGGCATAAGTGAATATAAGGTTGTAAATAATAAAGAGAAGTCTAGTTAAGAATGTAAGAATTACCAGCAACTCTAACAACCTTAACTACAATTGGTTATTGGTTTTCAAATGAAAACTTTAAACTTGACATTTACTCTCCTGGTAATACATTTATTTTTTCCCTTTTAAAAACTTTTTTTTTTTTTTTTTTTTTTTGAAAAATTTATTTTAGATGAAGCGTTGTCAACCAATGATTTTTAGCGAGTATCTTTTCTTAGTTTTCAGTTATTTGATGTTTTTTTGTTTATTATTTATTCGTGTTATTTAAAAATGGCAACTAGATTAAATGATGCTTTTTTAAAGGGTTTAATTTAAGCTTCAACAAACCAATAGCCGGTGCGTTTAAGTAGGCTTATCTGAGGCAAAAGGGATAGGGATCTAATGTCCGCCAAGAGTTTATACCCGAATACTTTCGATTCAGGACGAATGGATGGATGTTTCCTATAACCTATTGGATTATTGAAGTGTCATGTAGAGTATTTTTCTTGATGGTGCCTTTTTGCTTTTTTTAAAGCAATGTGGTAGTAACTTGGCGGTAATATACAGTAACATTGATCATTACTTTTATAATATCAAGTATTCTTATCAAATAATAATTTGTACACAGCTGTATGATTTCAAGTGTTATTTTCTAATATTAGTAATTCTAGTGATAATAATAATCCTTAGTAAGCAATTATAGCTTCAAGTTATAGATGATGATGATAATAATAAAAATAATTATTAATAATAATAATAATTTGTACATAGCAGTGTGATTTCAAGTATTATAACAATAATCATTAGTAAGCAATTATAGCTTCAATTAGGTATTCTTAATACAAATAACTTAGTTAAATCATCATCATGTCGTGTCATCAGCACGGATATCCCTGACCCTCTCTCGCCACTTCTCCCTATCATTCATCGCTTTTGGCTACATCCCGTATCCTCACATAGTTGCTCTATGTATGTTCGAGCTGGTCGTCCTGCTTTTGCTTGGCCATATGTGGGGGTCCATAGGAGTACATCACTGAGTTCGTCCTTGCTTCTCCAGTAGTGTCCTGCGTGTCTGGCTCGTCTAACTTGTATAGTTTTCGTGATGGGAGGCAGGTGGCCGTATAGTTGGTGTCTTGTGGGGTGTTGTCGCCAGGACTTGTTCAATATTGCTCTCAACATTCTTGTGTAATTGCCGTCTAGCTTCTTCTTCAGCCGTTTAGTTAGCATCCAAGTAGTGCATCCATATAGTAGTATCGATACAACCACTGCCTGGAAGAAACTGCGTTTCATTTTATCGGTCAGGTCTCCTGTATTCCTATCTAATATTAATAATTTACAGTTGTATGCTTTCAAGTATTGCCTCATTTAGTTGTGCTAATAGAACGGGTTCTCTTGATTCTCTCTCGCCATCCACCCCAATTGGCTATCACATAGCAAGTCCTCAAGACGGCATTCAGGGTCCGCACCAAGCTGATAAATGTCAGTTTTTGCTGATCGGCCAACACTGTGTCCATCTGTAGGAGCCTTCAGAAGAACGTCGCTTATAATTCGCTCTTACTTCTGGGCGGTAAGTGGTCGAACAGCTGCTAGTGTGTGGGGGGTGCTTCCAGGATTTATTCAAAACTCCGCATCCTTGAATTTTTCCGATCTATTTCTTATTTACACAACATCATTCGGTTTCAAGTGAAAAAATGTTTATTTTATTCGATACAACATTGAAGCCTAAATTGTGTTTTACAAAGTTTTTACTACTAGCCATTCTGTCGTTGAAATGTTTCTTTTGCGTATAAAAATAGTTTATTCTACTCGTCAAAGCTATATTTATCTTCCAGGGACATCAAAGCAATGCGTTAAAAAATAGACTCAATGGTGTCATGGACAGTAATAATAGTCCTTTGTTTGCACAATAGTTTCAAGTAATAAATAATAATCCTTATAGCTTCAAGTAACTATTCTTATTGTGAATTGAATTACCAAGTGGCTCAGTTGTAGAGTTTCGGCTCTGCAATCTGTGGTCGCTGGTTCGATCTCCTGAGGTGGACATCACGGTATACACTGCTGATGAGACTTAATAAGGTCGAAACAGCTGTCCAGTGTTTCCGTATGTCGTGCGCAAGTGTTCGCCGGATTTTCTGGTCATGGTAATTCAATACGCAATATAATTCCTCTACTTAAAAAAGAAAAATGTTGATCTAACTATTCTTTAATATTATTTAGTACCAAGTATTCCAATCAAATACGAATAAAACTGATCTTTGACTCGTATGAGACTCTAAAAGGTACTACCACTCCGTATCTGAGTGGACCTGAAAGTAATGGCAATGAAGGAATACTCCACGCTCCCCAGATCTCTAGAACCACCATCACATATAGTTTTAGGACACCCCAGCCCAGTCGCCTAGGGCTGTGGAATACACCGACTGCATCTCTGCCGAGTGGTAAGATCCCCCACCTACAAGTATCCTTGATATGACGCTAAATAATCAGATGGTGAGGCTCCAGTCCTGAAACTCTGGGGAATGTGGAGTACCGCTTCGACATTACTCTCAGGACCACCCTGACTTAGAGTGGTAGCACCTGTTAGGTATCAATGGGTCAAATAGAACTGTTTAAACATTTAACTGTGTGCAAACAAATAACTGATATCAAATTGAGTTGTTTGTGTTACATCGCAATACTTGAAACGATTTAACTATGTGCAGATAAAACTATTGGTGTTAGATAGCAGTACTTGAAGCCATTTAAGTGTGTGCAAAGAAATTAATTATTCTAAATAGAATTATTGGTGTCAGATTGCACAGTTAAATGGTTTCAAGTTGATTGATTGGTTGGTTGGGGTTTTATGGCATATCAACCTTTGTAGGTTATTTAATGCCAATCCATTTGTATACAAATAATCAGTCCTATTTCAAACGATTCAGTTAATTCAAACAGTTATAATTCGGCCCATTCAGTTTAGCATAAGTATAGATTTTATTTACACACAGTTTCAATGTAAAAAAAAGTTCCATTTCAAACAATTCCGTTTAGCATAAGTACGCAGTTTATATCTAAGTACAAATTTTAATAGTAAAAAACATTTCTATTTCAGGCTATTCAGTTTAGTCAAACAGTTCACTTTAGCATAAGTATGCAGTTTAGTTCTATTTAACCCATAGATAGTACCCTATCAGGTGCTATCATTCCAGGCCAGAGTGGTCCTGGGGGCAATGGTAATGAAGGAGCGCTCTGCATTCCCCCAAACCCCAGCATTACTGGAACCTTACCATCAGATTTAGTGTCATATCCAGTACACTCGTTGGGGGGTCTTACCCTTCTGCAGAGGAGCAGTCGGTATATTCTGCAGCCCCAGCCTATAGGCCAATGGTTTCAAGGATTGCAAATAATAGCAATACTTGTGTGCAGACAAATAAGCTCCTAACTCCTTTAAAATAGGATCACCAACAAAGCATATGAACGACCATTTAACTGTGTACAAACAAATGATTGGTTTTAAAATTGTGTTACATTACAATACTTGAAACCATTTATTGTGTGCAAACGAATAAGCTCTGTCTCGTTTAAAAATATTATCTACAAACTGTTCGTTTATCAAACATATATTTAATATGTATAAAAAAGGATTTGGTATTAAGTAACCTACAAAGGTTGAAGTGCCATAAAATCCAAACAATTCATGGCCCAGTCGGCTGGAGCTGCGGAATACACCCACTGCATCTCTACAGAGGGGTAAGACTTCTCTAACAAGTGGCCTGATATGACACTAAACAATCTGATGGGGAGTGTGGGGTACTCCTTCATTGCCACCGCTCACAGGTGCACTTTGGCCCAGAGTGGTAGCACTTGATAGGGTCCTATCTATAGGTCAAATAGAACTGTTTGACATTTAAAATGTGTACTTATGCTAAACTGAATTGTTCGAAAAAGAACTGTTAGATCATTTAACTGTGTAAATGACTGATGTTTATTTGAATTGTTAGTGATTCATTGCAATACTCGAAAACATTAAACTGTGTACAAAAAATGAGCTCAGGCTCGTTTAAAAATGTTATCTACAAAATGTATTTAGAAATCATATTTGATGTGTATAAAAAGGATTTGGCATTAAATAACCTACAATGCTTGATATGGTATAAAACCAAACCAACCCAACCTAGGACACTCCTATTTTTTGTGGTGGAGGGCGTCTTACCTCCTCGTCTGGGGATAGTCAGCATAATCTAAACCTCGACAACGGGACTGAAGATAGATATCAAACTTCCACTTAAATATCCTATTGTGGAGGTGGGGGTCACACTCTTGTTATGTCTTTCGAGGTTTTTTTTTCTTTTCTTTTCTTGTAAATCATGCTCCCTTATCTAAATCCCCTTTACTGCACTCATAATATTTGACGTTCGAACCGTAAGCTCTTAATGATCGGTCTGTGGTACATTTTCATTACCTCCTACTAGGAATTTTTAATCGATGTCTTGCTTATAAAAAAAAACCACTCCCTTGATACTACTTAAAATTTTACACATACTTTCAACAATTTATGTAGTGAATACTGCCATTTTTACTTTTCACATCTTTTCTCTTCTTATTTCTTACTGAAACAATTACTTTAAAATTTACATATGCAAATATAGATACGTTAAATGAACAACACTAAAATTATCAGCACTTAGATCAGATCGAGTCACTCAAAAACCATCTAACTGGGTTACGTTGCTCTTCAAAATGGTATTTTCAAAGTTCAAAATAAATTACATCACACAATTTTGTTTGGTAGCATATCAACCATTGTAGGTTATTTAATGCCAAATCCGGTTTATACATATAAGATATATATATGATTTGTAAGTATAAGTCAACAAAGTTAAATGGTTCCAAGTATTGCTATGTATCACTAACAATTCAAATATTAATTTTTGTTTACACACAGTTAAATGATCAAACGGTTCTATTTAGCGGTAGTCATTTGTTTGCACTTGGCTTAAATGTCAAACGATTCTATTTGACTCATAGATTGGACCCTATCAGGTGCTACCACTTCGGGCTTGAGTGGACGTGGGTTCGATGGCATTGCTCAATTTTCCAGCGTTACTGGAACCTCACCATCAAATTGTTTAATGTCACATCCAAGACACTCGTTGGGGTGAGGGGTCTTATCTCTCGGTAGAGATGCAGTCGGTATATTCTACAGTCGACTAAGCTAACAATTTTTATATATGGTGCGGCACAAATACTTTCCACGTCGAAAACTGTCATTTGTATGGTGCAAGTGAACTTAAAGGTATGATTTCCTCTTGCTTATCTAGCTAATGTCTATTGCATTTAATTTTTTATCCATTTTTTTTTCTTTACTTAAGATAAAACCAGTTACGATAGGTTGGACCGGTGAACACAGTACGTTTGCTGTTGAAATGTTTTGGTTTTTTTTTTTTTTTTTTTTTTTTTGTTTCTTTCTTTCTTTGTGGGGTACGACTGGGGAATCTATAATTGCTACCGAGCTTTTTGTGCTCATTTCATCTTATGTAAGAATGATGCTGTTCTGGATAGAAAATCGATACAAATATACGATAAAAATTCTATCCAAAAGAGCATCACTCTGATAATTACAGATTCCCCAGTTTCAATTGTAATTGTACGGTGTGCATCGGTCTAAGCCACGATAATTATCGACCGAGTCTTTAAAAAATGGTAAGGTATCAGCTAGATGAAACTACCATTGCCACTTGCCTAAGTTCCCTTGCACCTCACAGAGGTAGGAGGTATTTCTGCTGTACCATGTACTAACAAAAATATACGCTTTCCGGGAGCAAATATTAAAGTTTTAATATAATAAAATATCTAGAAGACTAACGAAACTAATAAGGAACATTAAAAAGACTACATTAAAAAAAAATTGAACCTCCAACATCATGTTCATTTATAAATAAATCTCTGACGATGAAGTTTTACTTAGAAATTTCTTACTACAATATATATATATATAATTTGCTTGTAGCATTGCACAAATTATTGTATTGAATTAATTTAGAGGGCTATTGCAATGCAAAATGATAATTATTAGAGTCTAATTAATTTCGTCAGACTTTTTTATTTTTTGAAACAAGTCTCTGACGATGAAGTTTTACTTTGAAATTAATTACTCAAATAATTGTTATTTCGCATTGAAATATCCCTCTAAATTAATTCAATACTATAAAATAAAATAATTTGTGCAATGCTTCAAGAAGATTACAAAATTAAATATTTTTATTTCATTTCAAATGATTTTTTTTATATTAAAAAATCCTAATAGAAATCAAGTAAATATTTATTAAACCCGGTTTTAAAACCAGTATGCAAATTATCCATACCATATACTTTCTTCTTACAAGATTATAAATGAATTATTAACATGAGCTGTTTAAAGGCAAATCTAACTTAGTGCAACATCACTAATAAGTAAAGGGCACCTCGGGTGGTGTAATGGTTAGCAAGGTAGACTAGCAAACCTGCATGAGTGAGTTCGATTCTCATTGGGTGCCACATTCATACGGCCTTGTGCTATATCTAAGGAAAAAGCTTAGTAAATTACTACTAAGTAAAATGCAAATTAAAATTAGATAATGATTATTTGATAATCATTGACAATATAACGTAAAATAACCAAAGGAATTGTGATGCCGGTGATGTAGTTTTGATTACAAATAACCACACACACATCATTCTCAGTGCCCAGTCGACTTGGGTTGTAGAATATGCTGATTGCACGTCCTGAAGAGGAATAAAACATCCCACTCCCAACGAGGCTATCTGTTGGCTGTGGGTGGCAACCCGTGATGCTTGAGGACAGGATCCTGGTGGCTGAGCAGTCTGTGACCTGGCAGCCAAGGTGGTCACGTGCAATTGCAACACTCCACTTTGCCTCTTACTGGGCTATACTGGCGGTCGGAGAGATCCAATCAATCTGCTGGTTGTGTCGGGTACTAGCACCTATATAACTACCCCAGCTATCCGAATTGCTCTTGTGGCAAACACCCGATTCGTTTTATCCAAAGAGTACTAAGAGGCTGTGGCTGAATCTCAATCGCGTTAAGTAAAAGAAGGCTTTGAGCGTCCGAGATATGACCTAAACTGCATCTGATGGTGAAGCTCCACTCCTGCAGCTTTGAGTAATGTCGATATTTGTCGCTGCCTCCTACCAGACACGACTTGACACAAGGTCGGTCAAAAGCCAGAAGGCCGATTAAAGTGGGGATAAAGGGGAGGGGAAGGTCGGGAACGAATCGAGATGCGAACCCTGCTGGTCAGTGCTACTCATCGGCTCACTTGGTGCAATGTGAGCCTGATGAGGCAAGCAGTTTCACGAACCCAAATGTGGGTCCGGGCACGTATGCCAGTTTACGGCTTAAACTAGACGCTTGGTCTAGTGCCGTACATGGGTGACAAAGGAGACAAAAATGCAGCTCGCCCAGTCGAAACTAGGTGCCTAATTAAAGGCTCCAAGTCTGCCATTGTTCCTTCACTGCCATTACTCTCGAGTCCACTTTAAGCTGGTGTGGTAATACCTGTTAGTCTTATCTATGGGTCAAATAGAACTGTTCAATTATTTACTTAGGAGTTACCAAAGACTCAAGAAATGATATTTGATGCCTCCTTGCTTAACACTCAGCATTATAAGGTACGTATCAAGGGTAAAATGGAGCAATCCAGGGAAAGGAGTTGCGCCCCCCTGGTGTAGTAGCTATCGGAAAGGGAGCCTACGGGTCACCCTCGACTACGTTGCCAACAACTTTTTATTATTATTAGTTATTTGAAACCATACAACTGTGTGCAAATTGTTCGAATTAGATAGGAATACTTGATAAATAGAATTACTGAAATTAAATAACAATACTTGAAGCCATTTAACAGTGTGCAAACAAATGTGAAAATGTTACTTATAAGCTATTCGCTAAGCAATTACTTGCACACACATATATATATCATCATCATCATCATGTCGTGCCGCTAGCACGGATAATATATATATATATATATATATATATATATATATATATATATATATATATATATATATATATATATATACCCTTGGCATTAAATTCACTTACAAGGATTGGTTGATATGTCATAAAACACAATCAACATGGGTTTACTTAATAAAGTTACATAGCAATATTTCAAACCATTTAACTGCAAACAAATGAACTTTAATAACTCGTTTAAAAATAGTTATCTATAACTACTCGCTTACAAATCTCACAAACGTGTGTGTGTATGTATATGTATATATATATATATATATATACACACACACACACACACACGAGGATCATTAAATAAGTTTCCAGACTTTTTTCGTGTGGGCACTTTTATTGATAGTACACACATGAAACTCTAGTCCCCTTCGAAGTTATCTCCTCCCGCTGCAATGCGCTTGTTGTACAGTTCCAACAACTTCTGGAAGGCCCCATGGAAGTCCTCTTGTGTGAGCGGGTCAATGACCTTCGTCATAGCCTCTTTCATCTCCTCAATTGTCTCATAACGACAGCCTCGGAGCTTAGGGAATCGGCAAAAGTCACAGGGAGCAAGGTCTGGACTATAGGGAGGGTGACGAACTGTCTTGATGCCCATCTTGGTCAGATAGTTTGTGACAAGGATGGAGTTTTGGACTGGTGCATTGTCCTGGTGGAAATGTCGCTGGCCTCTTCCGACGGAATCTCTTCCTGAACTCCCTTAAAACCTCAACATAGTAAACCTAACCTAACCCTTTGGCCAATCAACTCTGGTGTATTGACTTCCTTACTCCTCCCACACTTCTCATCATCCCTCACAGACTCCCTGCCTTCCTTGAATCTCTTATGCCACTCAAAAACTGATGCTCGATTCATGCAAGATGGTCGAAAAGCAGTCTGAAGCATTTCATACGTTTCTGTGGCATTTTTTCCAAGTTTAAAACAGAATTTTATTCCATATCATTCTTCCTCACGTCCAAATTGCATTTTTGAAATTCACCAGCTGTGACAATCAGACTTTAGTAGGGTGTATTCCAATTGCTGCTGTAGCTGTTCATTTGAACCTGAAATCATAAAAGTTGGCCAGTCATCTCATAAGTTGTATAGCAATAACATTGTGAATTTTCAAGTGTCTACGACAATTTTAAATGCTTGTACAAAAAAGTCTGGAAACTTATTGAATGCCCCACACATTGTTTTTATATATATATATATATATATATATATATATATAAACAGGACTTGGCATTGAATAAACCACAAGGGTTAACATACCATAAACACCAGCGAACATAATGTACACTATAAAATATGTATTACCCAGACGTGATGATATCACGAATTTCCTTGATTCTTTCTCGCTATCCGTACCTATAGGCCATTGCTCTTGGTAAGCCCTCTAGATAGAATCCAGTGTCTATGTAGACCTTCAAATGTAAGTTTGTTTATTTTTCTTATTGGCTAACATTTGTGTCCATGTGTCGGAGTTCATAGGAGAACGCCGCTAATGAGTTCGTCCTTACTTCTCCAGGAGTATTAATCGTCATATTTGGAGGTGTGGCGTTATCGAGGACGTACATACTCCTGTGTTTTGTATTTGGACTAAACCAATAGACTTTAGAAAGTTTTTAAACTGCTACAACTGCAGTTGTGATATCTTGTTCATCAATATATGAGAGGGATAAATATTGAAAAGTAAAGTAATCAAAAGTGAAAAATTTAATATGAAAAAAAATCTAAGTTATAACATTTCGGTTTCAATAAACCATCATCAGGACTTAGAAAAAATGTTATAAAGTCCTTTTAGGCAAAATTCGACTTTATTCATGAACATAGTGTATCACCCTAAAAGACTGATTCCAACGCTTTTCTAACAATACGATACCTTTTTTGTAGAACGATGTCTTTGGCCTCAGTTTCCAATATCACTGATTCATTGGAGCCAAATCTATTTCCCTGGAGCATTCTTTTGCGGTCTGCAAACAGCCAGTAGTCGCCGGGGGCCAGATTTGGAGAATAGGCTGGGTGCAGAAGAAATTCGAAGTGCACTTGATATAGTTTTGCCATCGTTGCGATTGACTTATGACATAGTGATTGTCTTGATGAAAGAGCACTTTTTTTCATCTTCATTTGTGGCCGTTTTTTGGCGATTTCATCCTTCAAACGCATCAATAATGCTATATAATATTTGCTATTGATAGTTCTTCCTTTCTCAAAGTAATCGATGAAGAAAATATCTTGCGTATCCCAAAATACGAAGGCAACATCCTTGCCTGTTGATGTTTGCATCTATGGTCGCTTTGGACGGCTTTAACCTACAACTGTCTACTCAACTGACTGCCGAATTGACTCTCAAGAGAAGTTGTGGATCCATGCTTCATCCATTGTCACATATTTATGCAAAAACTCCTTTTTGATGCGTTAAAACAGTTGCAAACAATGCTCTGAATCATCAATGCATTGCAGTTTTTGATCCTGCACCCACTTTGAACACAGCTTTCTCATTGACAAATGTTCATGCAAAATGCTGAATACACTGCCTTCTGATATCTTCAACTCCACTGCTATCTCACGCAACTTCAATTTACGATCGGCCAAAACGAGTTTTTTTCGTGTTTTCCGGGACAACTGCCGAATTTGGGCGAATTTACGTTTAAAGTAAGCATACTACCTCTGCTCCGTCGGAAACAACAGTTAAGAGTCCAAATAACACTTATCAAGCCATTGCTTTGCTTGAGTATTTTTCTCCCATCAGAAAGCAATGCTTTATCGACATACGAAATTCAGATTTTTCCATTGTTTTGGAAATTTGCAACAGTAGCTTCATTTTAAATAACTGTAATTTGTAGACTAATAATCTGATCAGGCTTAAATTTTGATACGTGTCATTTGAAAGTTAGTACTTTATAAAAATCATGGATATTTTTATTAGTGGCGCCATCTATGTCAGGTCCGGGACTTATTGAGTGTTGTGTTAAGTTACTTAATGTTACTGGGCGGTCCAAATTGTTATAGAGGTTAAATGAAGGAAATGTTTTTCTCTTTCTTCAAAAGTAAATTTGACAGAAAATATCTAGTGCTAATATACAGCTTTCTACACGAAGCAATAGAAAAAAAAAACATGTTTTTTTTTCTTTTTTCTTTTTCTCTCCTCCCACTTTTTTTTTTTTTTTTGAGGGAGGATTGCTTTTAATACGTTTAAGAATAAAACAATATTAGAAAAGTAAATATTTATTAAACCCGGTTTTGTTAAAAATCAGTATGCAAATTATCCACACCATGTTAACTTGTCTTCCGTTCGTTCGTGATATACAACACATTTGCAAGATTTTAAATGCATTAACATGGGTCGTTTTTAAGGCAAATCTAACTCTTCAAATTCATTGATTCATTTTGCTGGTAGTCTTTTTCTTTGGAGTTAATAATGGGCACTTCGGGTAGTGTAATGGTTAGCAAGCTTGACTAACAAACCAGCAAGAGTGAGTTCGAGTCTCATTGGGTGCCCCATTCAATCGGCCTCGTTCCACATCAAAGCAAAGAGCTTCGTAAATTACAACATTCCTAGTCACTTTGTTCGAAAAGAACATGCTGAAACCAACAGTCAGAATAAGTCTACTTTAACATGAATAACATTAATTTCCATAGAAATGACATCTGCAGATATGAGTTTTAGGATTGTTAGCTCATAACATAAGTCATCTTGATTGAAAAAATACGTCTGCCACTGATTATTACCGATTTATTTTAGACGAAAAATGCACATTTTATAGTTACATGTTTAAATTACTGCACACCTGAAATGAGTTTTTGTTGTCTTAGTTTTTATGAGCTACATGATATTGGACTAGCTGGATAGTAGACACGGCACATGTAACAAATGTTGAAAAAAAAAAAAAATTGTTACTTAAAGATTACTATAAAAGATTAATCAACAAATGTCAACAATTATGAAGTTTGATATTGTTGTATCAAAAATTTCCCAGAGTTTTGTACGGGCTTTCTTTATTTTATTTATTTATTTATTTTTTTAATCAAAAATGTGTGTGATACATAATTCTTAGTCCTCGAGCGTCCAGTACTTATGCCATTGCCTAAAAGTACATATGATTGGGTGACCTGAAGTCTTGCAGGAGAATGCTTGTTTCTACCTTGCTGTTGTCTAACAACACAACCAATTAGGCTATTAAATAACTGATTATTTTCAGCTGTTGGTCTGGGTTTGTTTTGTTTTAAGTCCTAAATAATGCCAAGTAATATTTTATATTCATGGCTAAAAAAAGCTTCTTAACCTAATTAGCACTTTTTATTCAATGTGAATAAATATTCTAGTAAAACAATTCGGTAAATATTTTTGCTTATTGAAGTTTGGAAATTCAAATTCAATTCGATTAGCTTCAATATACCATAAAGAGTGGCATAGAAATCAATCTAAAGACTTTTTAGCACAAAATTTAAGATTAAACCATTACCTGTTATATAGATTGACCTCAAAATGTAAAGTAGGCTACAGATGAACAGAATTTGCAGGGAGATTTTTCAAGGATTTTAAAATGGGATCATTCATCCTCTTATTGTCAAATAATTTTTAAGCATATTAATATTGGAGTTAAAGCTATTTATTCCAGCATTTATGAAGTTAAGATCAGTATTTTAGAATGAAGATTTTGTCAAAGAAATAACCTTCAAGAAATCTTTTTATCTTAAATGTTGTACCATATAAATACAGTATAATGCCAATGTGTGTAATTTCAATGAACTACCATTATGTCTCATTAAACTGTCATTATTCGAGTAGAATATGGTGTATGTAATTTTTCTCTGAAATCAGAATTACAGTCATATATATAAAATTGCAAATCTTGCACATTAGAGCTCGTATTAATTTGTTCATGCAATAGATCATGAATTCATTCAGTAGTTGTTTGGCTGGCCACCTGGGTGCTGTGACATTCTACTTAGTGTTTAGTCAGGGCATCAGTTGTTGGAAACGGTATATGATAACTTAATTTGCATTAGTTTATTTTATATTAACCCCTGTTAATTTGGTAAATATGTTCACCAAATACAACTTTAAGTAGGAAATTTTCATAGCAGTTTGAGATATATATCTCAATTGTTAATATTGTTCCACTAGTTGACCACTGTGGTAAAGGGTTGGATTTTACACCTGCTGTACAAGTCAACCTCGAGTTTTGGAGAGATATTTTTTTTTTTTTTTTTTTTTTTTTTTTTTTTAGGTTTAGAGAATCGACTAGTACAGTGCATGACTAAGTCAAATCATGCCAAAAGTACCAATTCTTTCTAAATCACTGAAGTTAAGTAGCACTGAGCCTGCTTAATACTTAGATGGGTGACCACTTAAGTTACACATGCCTCAATAACAGCGGGTATTATGTGTAACAGACTAAACAACTGTTAGTGAGAATCAAACTCAATTAGTAATGGTTCACTCAATGCCTCATGTCTGGCTTTGTCCTAAATTAAGCAAAACTTAACATGCAAAATGGCTCCCAGTTTGATTATTTATTTTGTTCAGTTAGAGCTCTCCCCTCCAGTGAGAGAAAGAGCAATTTTTTTTTTTAAATTTCTACTTTGAAATAAGTCTGAATACTAAATTTATCAGACTGTTTAAAGAGGATAGACAAATAAACTCTTGATGGTTAAAGTATTTGCCAGTAGCCCGAGAGACCTGGATACAATCCCAGGTTTAGTCAAGACTAAAAAAAAATAAAAAAAAATGGTATTTGATGCCTTCTTGCTTAACACTCAGCATTATAAGGTATGGATCAAGAGTAAAGTGAAGCAATCCAGGGAAAGAAGTAGCACCCATCCCTACACCTTGGTGTAGTAGCTATCAAAAAGGGAGCCTTCAGGTCACCATCGACTACGGTTGCCAAGTTTACTTACTTATTAATATAGATCTTTTTTTGGCTGGTAGGTTTTGTGCTTAATTTATGTTTTAGTGAAGCCCAAAATATTTAATTTTATCAATATTTAAGTTTGATACAGTGAAAACCATTTACATCAGTTCATTTTCTATTTTATTTTTATATATATACTTGCAGATGAAACGGAGCTTCTTTTGAGGATTTACCAAAAGCAGTGTGTTATCGTTCACCAGTCATCACAGAGAGAGTAACGTCACCACCTGTCTGGAAGTCCCTCCACCCAGTACTTCACAAGATGAGACTGCGTCGACCTCTCAACTTTATTTTGCTAATAGTCTTTTCCCTGGTGGTAACCATAGTGCTATTAGACTTTCCTAGCCAACTTGTCCGAAAAGAACACGTTGATTTTTCAATACGTGAAGAAACCGCTTCTGAAAATAGCTTAATAAATGTGCCTTTAAAAGTCACATTGACCAAGGATAATACCACCGAAGTAACAACTTTATCTGAACGAATAACCAGTACCACACCGCAACTGACTACTCTGCCTAAACGACCAGAAATTGGAAAGAAAACAAATTACCCATTGACTATAGACTCTCCATATTTAATAAACAATCCAGATATTTGTCAGGAAGTTAAAAACTTAACATTTGTGATAATCGTGCACACAGCACCAAACCATTTTGAAAGACGACGTACAATCCGTGAAACTTGGGCAAATAAAAACTTCTACAAGAAAATATCAGTTCGAATAATATTTCTTCTAGGCAAACCAAAAGACTCTAAACTCCAGTTTGCCATCGAAAATGAGAATTTGATTTATCGAGATCTTGTCCAAGGAAATTTTCGGGATTCCTATCAAAATCTGACTCATAAGGGAGTGCTTGGTTTCCGGTGGGTGAGTGAAAATTGTCGACATTCCAAGATGGTCATAAAGGTTGACGATGACGTTTATGTCAATGTCTTCAAACTATACACAGAAATCTTTCCGAAATACCACAACAAGTCTCGCTACATCCTGTGTCACGTGCGCAATAAAAACACAAGCCCCATCGTCCGCTCCAAAGATCCCCTAAAATGGAAAGTTAAAGATGACGAATTCCGTGGCTTCCGCTATTACCCGACAACATACTGCAATGGCTATGTAGTCTTCATCTCCTCCGATCTCATTCGTGCCATGTACCAAGCCTCGTTTTCAACACCCTTCTTCTGGGTCGATGACGTATATCTTTATGGCCTGCTACCTTCAAAGGTGCCAGGAGTGAGCTATCATAATTTAGTAAATATTTTCACGCTGGACCAAGGACGTGGACTTCGCTGTTTTGTGAGTAATTCAACCTGTAAGTATCTGGTAACAAATGCGTGGAAAACAGGTGTCATGAAAAATTTATGGCTAGCAACATTAGCCAAACTCAAAAATGAGAGTCGGCAATACATTAGCAATCAACTTTTTTTGAGCCTTGAACAAATGGAACTCCAAAAGGCTTTAAATGAAATTCATAAACAAGTTGTCAGTGCATCTGCCAAAAAACCAGCTCCAAAAAAGGCAGCACCTCCTCCAAAATCCAAGCCAAAAAAGCCGTCTCCACCAAAAAAGCCAACCCCAGCTCCCCCAAAACCAGCTCTTCTTAGATCTAAAAATAGTCCAGCAGAAAATAGTACTGTCAAAGCAAAAGTGTCTAAAATACAAAATGATAAAGTCGGTGTGCACCATTGATATTTGACTGATTGGGGAAAATTTTTTTTCTACTGATCAACAATGCACCCTAAATTAAAGTTGGGCTTTAAAGAGGTTTTTTTTTTCTTTTCTTCTCCCTTAAAAATAAACTAATAGTGGGATGACTCCAGCTTCCACTAAATAATCAACAGGTGTTGTGATAAGATTTTCTTAATATTCCTTTTGATTGTAATAACAGTAACTAAAAACATTCTTTCAGAGTGCACTGGCTATGTTACAGCAAATCTTTGGATGCACAATTCTAAGAAATACAGACTCATCTCACCACATTCCTATGACAAATTTTTTTTTAAGAGATGCTCTTGGATTTAAAAAAAAAAAAAAAAAAGTTCTGTTAAAAATTTTCCTTACAGGCTGTGATTTAAGAGGGGAACCATCATAAAATAAAATTTCTTGGTAAATATTTTCTATTAAATTTGGGAAGAACTGGCTTTTTGTTATTTTCTTTTCCAGTTTTCAATAAGAATCAAAGTACTGTTTAGTCTGAGAAATTTTATTACAAGTCATGATGATGGGGACATATACAATGATGTGAGGAGGGGGATATATTTCTACTTATTTTGCATCTTTTCAAATAGAATGGATTTGGTTGCAAAATAATCTTTGAATTAAAAGTTCAATCTAAGAATCGATAATCATCACTGACAATTCGACAAAAGTTGTCTTGTGAAGTTAGGATGAAATGTTGATGGAAGACACGAGCCTTCTGTTTGTGATATTTGACAGAGCCAAATATCGTCACAGCAATAGTTGTCTGCCCTTGTGAAAATGTATCTGAAAAATTAAAGTGAAAATAACTATCAATACATTTAATATTTTCATAGAAAAATAAACAAATTTAAGCTACTTCCACAAACTCAATTCATCATTTTATGTTATATATATATATATATATATATACACACACACACACTAGTTTATTACTAACTATATGAATATTATTCAATAACAATTATCTTGGCATTTAGTCAACAAAAAAAAAAAAAAAAAAGAGATCCCTACTTACCCGACAAGGGATGACAATCAAATGTCTCTACAGTTGTTTCTGTAGATGGCAATTTTTCTAGAAACTCAAGAATATCTTTGATTCCCTCTACAAAGTTGCCATTCCAAATAAGTTTAGCAGTACTCAAATATAATTTGGATAACATCTGTAAAAGAAAATCTTGTAATAGTTAATATAAAAAATTAAGCAAAAAATTTAAACTTTTCAACTTTAAGATGAACAACTTCCAAGGACCCTTGACAGATGATGTCCAAATTAAACTTTCTTCTTGAAGGAAACAAAAAGTGTGTGTGTGAAAATACAAATTTGAAAAATCCTTAATTTTGCAATGGTAACCCAAACTTTTTTTTTTTTTTAAAGATCTTATTTTTCTGATGCATATATTATTGGAGAACAAGAAGTTTTGACAAAAAAATTTTCTTGACTCTTACTATGCTTTTAACATAAGAGTAAAACTTTATATAACCCTTTCTCCAACTGGCTTTTTAGAAATTCCTAAGCAAGTAGCAAATAAATAAAAACTGACAACTTTAAGGTTCTATATCAAATCTAGATTTGTTTTATAAAATAATTTAAGTAGATTTTCTTCCCAGTGATGTGTTTTTGTACTGGTAAAACTCACTATATATATATATATGATCTAGAAGTTTTTTGTTCAAGATAAGTTGCAACAGAATGAATAAGTAACCTATGACAATAGTACTTTTGTTTTATAGAAGAACTTAACTACTGTTTAGATAAGATGATAAAAAGAAAATAATTTCTATATTCCATTACAGTCTCAGTAGACAAGTTTTTAGTATGGCACACTCGGTCTGTACATTGTAAATACAGAAGTTAACAAATGATCAAGTCCTTTTACAATATAAGAATTGACTCTAAAGATTAGTAACATGTTTTTAAAAACACATTTCAATACATAAATTTCCATCACTTAATACATGCATATTATATACTCACTCTGACAACTTTTGATCAAGTGAACAATAAAAATTGCCCTTCTAATTAATAGTTGTGAAGATGATAAATCTTTTGTCAGTTTACATAGAAGTTATAAACAAAGTCAACAAGACTGACAGGTACTGGGTCATTTAAAACCTAAATTTAAGGAATGGACTGATTTTGTAATCACACAAAATTGAGAAGCAACAAGTTATTTATCTGCATCCACTAGATTATGGTGTCCTGGATTTTGGTCTGGTTAGAAACTTCCTGACTTTTCACTAGAGACAAAAACCGGCTGACATGAAATGGGAGGGTTTAGGCTAAGCAATCCAATCATGGCTGACATAAATTACACTTCTAAGCTAGTAAAACTAGACATGTGCATGTTTTGCTTTAACAGGGAATATTTGTTAGCCATTGTTAAGTAAAACCTTCACCTTGGCCTGATCCAAAGTAATTCTTAATTCAGCACAGGAAGTCAATTTCTCATTTGGAGGCCCCTGGGAGTGACTGTTCCAGCAGCAGGTGGAGGGAGAAGGCAGAGAATTGCTAAGACAGTACCTCATTTGACATATAAACCCCAAACAAATGTAATGCCTATATAGAAAATTACAATTAAATCCCAGAATAGCTGCTGTTTTAACAGAACATGAGAAAGTAGTAGAAGTATTTGTATGCAACATTACTCAATATAAAAACTACTAAAGAACCTTAAATATTCATAATTTCAAACAAAGAACAGTAAAAAGTTTATATAAAAGAATATCCAGCAGAAAAAAAAATTAAGGGTATTAGTATTGTAACTGTCTCTGCCGGGTCAGATTAATGTAAACCCTTTTTTTCTGTTAAATTTTTTTTTTAAAGTTTCTCTACTATATTGAGTGGTAATTTATAAATTGAAATTTGTTTTTGATCCAGATTGTTAGTTTTAAAGCTTGGAAATTTAAAATCTGCATGAATATTTACATCAGGGAAAAGGTTTTACTTGATACAACCAAATTTAACTTTCATTCATCCCCAATAAACCAATTGAATATCAAAATACAAAACATAACTATTTTCAGAGTTTTTAATGGGGAAAAATGGGTTTGGTGGGCAAATGAGATCACTTTTGTGACACTGAAAAAGGTTTGATGACATCAGAGCCAGTTTGAGCATTCATGTAAATGATATATCACTTTTCGTCAGAGCTCATCGTCCAGGGGGACATTGAGCCCCCTTGTCAAGGACAACCTACAGTTAAGTATATCGATTAAAGAATGAAAGTGTTAATGAATTTTTACATTATTTAGGGGTAATTTTTTTTTTCCTTTGTTACATCAGGTTAAAGAATAAAGGCCAAATTGTTTTATTTCACACAAGCTAAAAATTCTTTTTTCCTTTTTGATTTTTTTTTAAAAAAAAGCTTCCTTGTTTAATTGATGCTTCATTGCTTCCGAAACAAAAAAAAAAAAAAGAAAAGAAAAGAAATAGACCAAAGTAAATATTTATTTTCTAAAGATTTTACTGCTGTTTTTATCATGTTACTAACAACTATAAATGATAACGTAGTAAAAAAAAAAAAAAAATCTGATTCTGGTACCATAGTGAAAAAAAGTTAGTTTGGAGCCCTGCTTAGTGATCATCACACTCAATTAGGCATTCTGCTAGGCGTACGATATCTAACTAGTTGACATGATCTGATGATTTTTGTTCACTTATAAAGGGATTTATAAATGTAAACTAGTAAATTCACCCCCTGGTTTCTATATGGACCTCTTTAAGGACCCCTGTTTTACATCTTTAAGCAACATAACTTTACAGATTATTGTTAAGGCTACTCAATTGATGAGAGTCAACCTTTTCCTTTAAAGAAAAAAATTTTTTTTTTTTTTTTTTACATTAAAAACATTCTTCCAATTATTAATATGCATACCAAACTTGTTTACATGATAAACTAATTGACAATCTACAGGACAGATAAATTCTTCCTAATTATTGATATAGATTTTCAATGTATCTAAGATATTTTATACATTCAGGAAGTTAAATCAAGTGACACTTAACAGCAACTTGTGATAGAAAGAAAAAAAATAGTTTCAAAATTTTAGCTTAGTCAATTATTTAGGATTTTTCCACTCTGATCTTAATGAATTTACTATCTAGAGATACTTATTAATATATATAACAATAAGAGAAAACGGAATGAAAAATTCAACTAAAAAATATACTTGCAGCTGTCAATGTTTTTCATGTTAATAAGATCAGGAAAAGCAATACTTTTAGCACAATCACTATAGCCAGTGATCATAAAACTGTCTTCCTCTATTTCTGACATGCCACAAAAGGTAGACAGGAGCAGTTGTGAGCAAATTCTTAACAAAACATTCTCTTGTAATTAACTGTCTGGGTACCAACTGTAAATGGCTGCTGTGTCTCTTGAGAATTATGTTGAAGTGTTATTGTCTATAGTAGTAATAATATCATTATAAATGCTAATGAAATTAATGTGCAAATTCTGATGGATGCTGACAAAAATATTGAATTTTAATGCATTTAGCAAATAAAATTGCCAAAACCTGAACTATTTAATCACCTTTTTATGCTATGTAATGAGCTATCTTAATCATCTTCTATTAAAGTATTAACTTTCTAGTAAGAAAAAGTAAAGTTGGCGACCATAGTCGAGGATGACCAGAAAGCTCCCTTTTCAATAACTACTACACCGAGGTGTGTGTGGGGGGGCGCTACTCCTTTCCCTGGATTGCTCCACTTTACCCTTCATACGTACCTTATGTTGCTGAGTGTTAAGCAAGGAGGTATCAAGTACCATTTTTAAAGTCTTTGGTATGACGCGACCTAGGATTGAACCCAGGTCTCCTGGACTATTGGCGAACACTCTACCCACTAGACCAATGAGTAATACAATTTTGTTTTAATTCTTAGTGACTGGAAAATTGAGAAATAGAAAAAGGCTTATTATTTCAATGAAACTTTGCAGTAAAGTACTAGTGAGTCAACAGTTTTGCAATATCTTGCTATGTGCTAGTTTATGGCACCTATATCACTTGACCAAAGTAGTTCAAGCCATGATAGTTGGTGCACTTACATGTTGTGCATTGATTTACTCAGTATATGATTTGAAAGCTGCAAAGATGAATGTGCAACATAATCTAATTTGGGAACTTATGTTTTGAGTTTGAACTAGGCCATAATGCTGTAAAAGCAACCAAAAATATTTGTGCAAAAGGTGATGGCACAGTTGATCAACAGTACAGTAACCAGATGGTTCAAGAAATTTTGCTCGGGTTGCAAGAATCTCGACAATCAGGCAAGGTCAAGTAACCTGAAAACCATGGATTCCAAGGCCATACTTCAAGCCATAGAGGCAAATTCCATGAGTAGTCCAGCGTGTTTCATTACTTTCATGACCTCAGCTGGAGCTGTCAAAACGTGGCTCATGTTACCAAAATATTGCAAAACTTTTGACTCGCTCAAGTATTTTTAGCGTCTAGTAGAAAGTTTTCAAGATGAAAATATCAAGTCTTAACCTAAAAAATCCTTTTACAATTTTGCCTTTAGTGTAAACAGTACTAGAGAGTGATAGGGTGGGGGGTAAACTCCTTCAGAGTTAGTGGAAACCAAGGCTCTGAACTAACTTTTTTCACCGATATCCTAAAACTGTCCTGAAAAACAATTTCAAACTGTCCCAAAATCAAAATATCTTTTTTGTTTGTTATCTATAGTTGTAAATAATCCAATAAAAACACCATTAAAACATTTAGAAAATAAGTATTGGTCTATTTAGTCTTGATATTGTGGTTTCTATGCTTTTTGTTTAGGAAACTGAAATATCAATTAAACAAGGAAGTTTTTTTATCGAAAAAAGAAAAAGACAATTAACTTGTGTGAAATAAAGGCAAATTTTCAAATCAATGAAGAAAGTGCAAATCAATATACTTAATTGATGATACAAGACAAAATATACAGAGCATAAGAAATGAAATTAAACCTTATCATTATGGTTTTATACAAGTTCATATCAAAGCTTTACAACAATCAAAACCAAAATAGAAATATAAAAAAAAAGATACAAACTCTATAATTTAATCTATTGTAAAAAAAAAAAAATAAATAAATAAATAAATCTTTCAGAGATTTGAGCAAATAAAAGATAAATAATATAAAAATCCACAATTCTTTTATTCATTCTTTAATAGTCTGTTAGACTTATTTTAATTTCTTTTTAAAGCGACTGACACATGTGGTGCCCCCAACAAATATTCAAAGGACAACATTAATCTCAAGCCCAAGAGGAAACAATGATAATATTAAAAGATTGACAAGTTCTAGAATAATCCATAAAGATTAACTATTGTTTTTTCATCCTTTGAGCTTAAAACTTTATTTTGAGCTTATTATTTTACCAGAATTTATTACAAAGAAGCACTTAAAGATAGAATTTCTTATGAAGATATCTTTTAAACATTTACACAATTGTTGTTATTCATACTATTATTTTTTAGTCTGTACTCAATAAAATTCTGAGAGGTGACTAAACTATTCTAAATTGATACTTTGGATCAGAAGTGAAGAAACCAATTCATGTTTAAAAGGTTACATTGAAATTTATTATCTATAAATAAGGCTGTACCCAATAAAATTCTAGTGTGCTTACAGCAATATCTAATTCCCTTTGGAAATGCATGAATCCATCTCTTCTCCCTGAAGTTATGAGTAAAATAGTAGGGCAAACTAAGTACTCTAATCTTGGTTAGATAAACAAGTTAGAAGAAAAACTCTGAATTCAAACCAGCTGTATTTCACTTAAAGATTGACTGTGTCACATTCTGCTAGTAGCAGAGGGGTTGGGTAAATACATACAGCAACATCCCAAATTTAATCTTTAAGTTCATAATTTAATCCAAATTCAATCTATATTATTCAAAGAAATGAAAAAGCTTACTCAGCCTTTAATGACTTTTTGAGATTGTTTTCTTAGAAAAGTTTTTGGTTTATCAGGTTTTAAAGTGGACATGAAAAAATTTTAATTGGCCTTTCAGCAAGGCTACACTTAATGGTTTAGAAAGTTGAATGTAGCTTTAAGGCTGAAATCAAAACATTTTAGACTAAACAGGTTCCTTATTTTGGTGACAAAAACAAATTTTTAAAAAATTGTTAATTAAAGATATAACTTGAAAATTTTCAAAAGATCTTTTTTTTAACCTAGTAATGACAATGAAATTTTTCACTCCATGAACAATTTTGTATTACAAAAATTGTATTAGTCATTAAATGCAGTATTCTTTATAGTTTTGCTAAACAATTTTTTTTTAAGATAATGTTTGAAAATTTGCAGCTCATACAACAACTGCCTGAACATAGATGACTTTAGAAATGCATATTCATATAAGAAAAAAATACTCTTTCTAGTCACTAAAAAGGAAATGATAGAATAAGATAAAGCTTATTTTAAAAGTGTAATATTCTTTAACCTAATTCTCAGAAGCAATTCAAAGTGCACTTCATGTAGTTTTGCCACTACTGTGATCAACTTGTGACATGGTGACTGTCTTGGTGAAAGAGCACTTTTTTCTTCTTCGTTGGTAGCTATTTTTTTTAGATTTCATCCTTCAAATGTTGGTACATTTGAAGGATGAAATCTAAAAAAAATGCTATATAATAGTCTCTATTGATGGTTCTTCCTTTCTCAAGGTAATCAAAGAAGAAAATGCCTTGCACATCCCAAAATACGGAAGCAAAATCCTTGCCTGCTGATGTTTGCATCTATGGTCACTTTGGACGGCTTTCACCTGCAACTGTCCACTCAGCTGACTGCCAATTTAACTCCAGAGTGAAGAGATGGATCCATGTTTCATCCATTGTCACATATTTATGTAAAAACTTCTTTTTGTTGCATTGAAACAGTTGCAAACAATGCTCTGAATTGTCGATGCATTGTTGTTGTTTTTGATTGACTGTAAGCAAATGCAGTACCCACTTTGAACACAGCTTTCTCATTGACAAATGTTCATGCAAAATGGTGAATACACTGCCTTCTGATATCTTCAACTCCTCTGCTATCTCATGCAACTTCAATTTACAATCAGCCAAAATGAGTGTGTGGAGTTTGTTTTTTTTTTCGTGGTGTCTGAGACAACTGCCAATTTCAAGCAGCCCGAGAGTTTAGTATCATTTGTGTCTGCACAACCGCATTTAAAGTCCGCATACCACCTCTTAACCATTGTTTCTGACGGAGCAGAATCCAATTAACACTTATCAAACCATTTCTTTGCATGAACAGTATTTTTTCCCCCCATCAGAAAGCAATGCTTTATCAACACACGAAATTCAGATTTTTCCATTGTTTTGAAAATTTGCAACAGTAGCTTCACTTAACTGTAATTTGTAAACTAATAATCCAGTTAGGCTCAAATTTTAACACATGCCATTTGAAAGTTAGTACTTTATAAAAATCATATAGATTTTTTATTAGTGGCACTATCTATATGTCAGGCCCAAAACTTATTGAGTGATGTGTTAGTTATATGTAAATAGCTGACTGGGTTCTTAAACCTTTGTATGACAACCAGTCTAAGAGAAGGAAAACTAAATTCAAATTCGGACCTGGAGAGGGATAGACTCTGCCAAGCTATTTCAGCCCAAGACACACAACAAGAATAGCACCCTTATGACCAAACTAGGTTACAAGACCAGAGAGAGAGATAATGATGAATATGTTAAGTTGGTAACATGGCTTTACTGATTATTGTTAAGTGTTATTTTTCTTCAATAAGGAAAAATAACACTTCCCTAATATCAATATAGATTAACAATGCTTCATCTAAGATATTTCATAAGTTAAGGAAGTTAAATCAAGTGGTGCTTAACAGCAACTTGTGATAGCAAGAGAAAAATAGCTTCAAACTTTTAGCTTAATGAAGATGAATCTACTATATAGCCACACTAATCAATATAGTAATAAAAGAAAATAGAATAGAAAAACTCAGTTCAAAAACATACTTGCATAGTCCATATTAAATGTCAATTTCAACATATATTAGGGTTTCTCCCCCTCCCTTATGTTCTTATCAAAATATAATTCAAATATTGATTATATAATTTGATAAAATGTTTTTTCAACATTGACAAATATTCTTAGAACAGTAGTAAGAAAAAAAACTAAAAAGTTAGAATAAAACTCTTCCCACACCAGCACCAGTGACACCAATTACTTCAAATTCAGCAAAAGGAAAAGATAAATGATTTCACAGAGACAGCAGGTACTAGACTGACTGCAGTGCTAACAGAACTTACTTTAAAGTACAACTATTAATGCCAGTTATATTATCAAATGGAAAAGGGGGAAGAACTTAACAGGCCAACCATATGTAAGCAATTAGAAATCGAATATCAGGAAAGATATGACTGAATGTAGGTAGTTTACTACTTTTCTAAAATAAAACATTAAATCATAACTGCCAAGAAATTTATAATGAAAACTTGGTTTGGCTTCTTTGTTTAATAGCATAACAACCTTCATAGGTTATTTAATGCCATAATGCCAAAGTCATTCTTGTAAAAGAACAGTAGTGGTATTATATAACCCATAGCTGGAGGAGGTTCATACTTTTCCTAAAAGTATTAGTCTGAAAGTGAAAATAATAGCATGACAACAATTCAAACTCGCTTACTATGATATTGCAGTCCAGCACATTAGCCATCATACCATGGGGACTCTCCAATAAAAGTATGAAAGATGTCAAAAAATTAAGGTACAAACATTTCCTGATTCAAAATGTTTATTACTACTCAAATAAGACATCACATATGTTACCAGCACTACTATGCTACTTTTCCATGTAGACACAATAGAGATTTATACAGTTATCCTATGAGCACATAGTACATAAATACCCTCCTCAAAGAAAAAGGCATAAAACAAATAGAGCAGATCTTAGCATAATGGTTATTGACATAGGAAATGAAATTGGCAATCCAAGTTCAAATCCTGGATGAAGATCTCTGCATTTCAATTTGCAGTAATGCCCTTGAAAACTGCATGAATCCATTTCTTTTCTCTAAAGTTATGAGCAAATAGGAAAAACTGAATTCTTTAATCTTGGTGAGGTAACCAGTATAAAAGGTGGAAAACTCTGAAATCACACCAGTTGTACTTAAAAAAAAAAAAAAAATAAATAAATAAAAATAAATTTCTGTTGTATCCTGCTCATGGTGGAGGGGTTGGGTAAATACTCCTGTTGCTCTGCAACATTATAGAACTGTATCCCAGATAAATGTAATTTGAGGGGGCCTTAACAGATAATCTGAAAAAAAATCACAACTATTTGGTAAAACATCCCAAATAATTGCTTTGAGACAACACAACACTTACAAATATCTCAACTTCTGGACAATTTCATGGACCACAGACTTTGCAAGTTTGACAACCATGGCACAAAGTTTACATCATTTTGAATCAAAAAGGCTCAAAATGCGATATTTTGTTATCGAGTTTAGACACCCTATACAAGACACATCCTGTAAATTTTGTATACCCCCTCTGTAAATGCACTAAACCTAATAGCTGCTTCCTGCTCAAAATATATTCACTATGCATGGCAATAAGTTCACAATGAATAAGTGGAATTTTTGCCCTTGGCATGCAAAGATATGGACTGCCATGTATACTGTTCACTCTTTTCATCTAAAAGTACCAATTTTTTTAATATCTGGCACTCTTTCATCTCAGATAGAAATTATTGCATGGCATACAACCGTTTTGTTTTTTTTCTTAAAACTTATCTAAAATTTGGAGGCACACAGTATACATAGCAACTTCTGGTATATCACAAACTTCTATACAGAACCAGTTTTATGGTAGCAGTCACTGTTGTGACATCATATACACACTGTTCTGGCTGTTACAAGTGGTATTGCATACCTGCAGTTTCTTTGGGTTTACAACTTTCACAATGCTTTAATTCTAGTTAATTTATGTACATGTAGCTTACTTTTCAGAAATCCTTTGGATATAAGGGAATTTCTACTTGCTATGCTTCAGTGGTAGAAGTAGCATAAAAAATTAAACCACGTAAAATTTCACAATTGCTAGTTTTAAGCATTTCATAAATGTAGACAGTTTGACATTCTTCCAGTCTCCAACTATGTGGTTCTGTGCCTGATAAAACAAGTTTTCTATCAGAGACAGAGTAATATCAGACAAACCATCCAAAGACTAGTTTATTTTTTTTTTTAGTGCCATCTTAATCTTTGGTTGTGGACTTGCCTATTATACCTTTCTTCATTAGTAGATAAACTGGTCCATGACTACTTATCTACAATTCATTAGAACAGTCAAACATTACAAGTAATAGTAATATTACGGAGACAATCAGTTGTACCTTTTGGAGACCAAGTGTAAACTGTCAAAGCACTCTGCTACTACAACTGATCTGGATATATTAGTATACCAATACAATCTAGATCTCGGTATACAATATCTTCTTTCAAGGATTCTTCTACTATATCATTCAAGTGACAAGACCAGATAACTTGGATTCATGCCTTTCTCAAGGCCATAGGCACAAAATTACAAGTGGTTACTCAACAGAACAGTAGGATATATTTACCTAACCCCTTTCACATGAGCAGGATGCAACACAAGGCCAATTTTCAAACAGAATTTAACAGATGTGAATTCAGAGTTTTCCTTCTCCTTAGCTGGTTGCCATACCAAAATTTAAAAGACAGTCTGCCCTACTATTTACCCATAATTGGATTTGTAGTTTTCCCAATGGTATTAATACTATTTGAAATGCAGACAGACTCAGTCAGGATTTGAACACCATGTCCTTTTCCTACAACAGTAACCTTTTCCCATGACATATAGTCTATTTTTCTAATGGACTACTTGCTAGATCATTTGGTACTTGCAACAAAGAAATATTCAAACTTTACATTTACCTCTTTAAGGCTAATCATTTTAAGAGGGATGAAGACAGACTCCTATTCTCCACACTGAGGTAATGTACTCAATGAGGTCCACTAAAGTTCAAGTAAAATATAAGTATATAACATTTGAAGCTTAGAGACCATAAGAGTGAGCTCGTCAAATTTTCTAAATTGTCTTTTCATAGGATAGATTGGTTGTTTATTTTATGGCATATCAAAGGTTATTTAATGCTAAATCCTGTTTATACATATATGAATTGTAAACAAATAGTAGGTAAAACATTTAAACAAGGCAGAGGTCATTTGTTTGCATGCAGTTAAATGGTTTCAAGTATTGCTATCTAACACTAATTCTAATCAACATTATTCATTCATTTGCACACAAATGGTTTCAAGCATTGCTATCATTGCATTTATTCAGCCTGGTAGAAGATTAGACACTAAAATGCCAAAATTTAGAGCTCAAATGTAAGTATTTTATGGAAATCAAATAAGAACAAGTTTAGGTTTTGTGCAAGTATTCCAGGATTCACAGGAGAAACTATGATTCATGTAAATGTACAAATTGTGATGAGTTCAAGGTCGTCAGAATTTAAATAATTAATCAGTTTAATCAGATTTAACAGGCAATTGGAAAAGTAGAATACAGACTCAGTTTTTTTTGTTTTTCTGGATATAAAAATTCCGCTTCATTTTCATCAATCTTGTTAGCAATATTACATATCACATTGTTATTCATTTATTTCATCTTAGCCCCACTCACAAAAACCCACATTGTATTATATTGTCTCAAGATAAAATTTTTCAAGAATATAAGTGTTCAAAAAATGAGGGGTATTTTTGTTCTTAAATTAACAACCTCACCGATTATCAAAAGATATTGTATAAGATCCTAAATAATGATAACACCTTTACTAGAAAAAACATTAAAGAGACATTTAATTTCTTGATTTGTTTTCACTCATATAGAGATTATTCAGGAGGTGCCATAGTGTAATGGTTATCGTCGCAGGAATTGGACACGGCGACACGAGTTCAAATCCTGGACTGAATGCATTTCACATAGTACTAATACCCTTGGGAAAGGTATGAATCCAATTATTCTCCCTCCAGCTATGAGTAAATAGTAGGGCAGACTAGGTTCTTCAGCATTGGTGAGGCAACTAGTCTAGGAGAAGGAAAACTGAATTCAAACCTGTTAAACTCCGCTTAAAAAATTGACCTTGTGTCATATTCTGCCCGAGCAGAGGGGTTGGGTAAATATAGAGATTATTCAGCCCTCAAGTAAAGCAGCTTCATATTGAATTAATATCATCATCATCATCACCATCATGTAAATAAATAGCTAACACAAGTTGATTTTCATGTAGAGAAAAGAAAAAGAAAACTAAAAAGGAGCATTTGAGGAGTTTTATTTCTCTTTAAAATTGGCAAACATGAGTAAGTTTTGATACAAGCCAATAATGTAAGTGGAAAATGTGTCAATCATAAGTCACACATAGAAGCTCATTATTTAGCATAATTATTAGAGAATAAGAGACATCAGTCTAAGACATCCAATGCCGAACACACATACAGACTAGGCCTGCATTTAACCTGAGTGTATGTGTACAGGCCTAGCTAAATCAGACAAAAAGTGTTTAGTGTGCATGTGTATCTGTATATATGCACACATACAATAAATATGAATAGCAATTCTAAGTTTCACAATATGAAGCAGTCAACAGACTAATAAACATTCATACAAACATTTGAGATTTATCATGCTGTGTGTAACTTAGAATTACTATTAAATTTATTCAATTTATAACAGATTGTTGAGCAACAGCCATGTGAAAAATTAGAGCTGTTCACCATGCCATGCTATATACATACATATATACAGGGGAAAAAAAAAAAACAAAGAAAAAGATACACATCCTCACATATTTAACACAGATACACACACGCACACACTTATAAATATATGATACATGTGTGTGTAGGTGTATGTACATATATAAAAAAAAAAAAAAAAAAATCAATGTAGGTGAGATCATTAATTTCAAAATTCAGAAGATGTCTCCTGAAAAAAATAAATAAATGAAGATAGAATTTGAAGGGAGTATGTTTTCTGTTTGGTTAATTAAAAATCTTAAGATTAGCTGAGTGTTTCTTTTTAAACCAGTTTATTGTGGTGAGGTCCAATGTGTGAAGACCACTTCTAGGGTAGCATAGGTAGACATTGGTGCCAAGTAATTCAAATATGTATTGTATGCAAATATGAAATTGCATATAACTGGCCATCAATATAAATATCATCATCAGTTGCTGTTAAGAGTCTTGTGCAGGATAAAATAAATGACTGGGTAGAGAGTGGCAGGATTGCTAAATACTCAGGGTGGAATAGACAAATTCATCATTATTTAAATCCAGGTGGGTTGATGTGAGTTGTTTAAAAAATATGTTTTTAACATAGTAAGGTGTTTGGATGGAAGTGGGCAGTGTGACAATCATGATAGGGATTTCTCTCATCCTCATGTTATATAAGAATTACTTCAAGTTCTTGTATACTATTTTTGATATCCAAGTTAGAAATGAAATTGTATAAAAAGGTTTGCATGGAACAAAGAGACCCTAAGAATAGGAGACTTAGTGATTAAGACTAGGGTAAAAAGAACAGAAAAATATAATCATCTTTGTTACCAAAGTAACAAAGTGAGGACAAAAGAGAAGTAACCACTTTGCGATGGTTTTGATGAAATTGGATCAACTATACAACTAAAAGAAACAACTTTTTAGTACAAGTCAGGAAATTGAAGGACATAAGAGGTAATAAGAATCAATAGAAGAGATTATATATTGGTTAAATCTTAAGTAAAATCAATCAGCACTGTTTAGAATTCAGCTTGAGTATAAAAGAAATCAGCCATCAAAGAGTTCTTGGATTTGATTTTGAAATTAGCACACACTATTCCAAAATCAAAAAATAGTTTAGTGTGAAATCAGAAACATTTACTCAGAATAAAAATAAAATTTATACTATCTATTGGATTCCAACCACCTGCATTTGAGATAAAAATGTCAGAAAAACTTACAAGAGGAATCCAGGTTTTAAAAATAACGAGATTTTTATCATGCATAGATATGAATAAAAAAAAAAGTGGATTTGTATGTTAATATATGATGAGGAGAAAGCAAGCAATAATAAGAGGAGACTAGATAAATAAGTGATGGAAGCAAGACAGAGGAAGATGCATCACACTATCTTTATCCTACATCATATGCAAGAGAATTAGAATATCTGTATAGAAAAAGAAATGGGGAGAAGCATCATCACATATGCAGAAGCAGAAACCTGCTAAAAAATCTACCATCATTCTGAAATGTTCTCAGAAATTGTCGACAAAAATTAAATAAATAAATATATATATCAGAAGCTTTGTAGTTTAAGAAAATTAATCTTTCCACCAATATAAACATGAAGATTATAATGAGAGAAAATAAAAAGCAAGTTTAAAGTAAAGTCATTCTGATTATGATAGAAAAAGAGCTTTATGAAAAAAGACCAACTCATATCTTATTAAGAAAATAAAGAGAAGAGAAAACAGTACAACTATGAGTCTATTTTACAGTTTCTATAAGAACAGTTTTAAGATACACATTAAAATTCTAACATTTTCATTGCTATAATGATTAATATATGTAAAATTAAGAATATTTCTCTACATAAAGGACTTAACTTTTTATTATTGCTTATTAAAAAACGTTTTTAAAAATCACAGTATTATATAGTTTCCATCCTAGTTCAATTTCCTTTAATATGTTTTAAATCCTGATATCAATGTTAATATTAAGAGACATTTTGAATGTAAAAAAAAAAAATTAAAAGTATACAACTACTTTTTCAAATAAAACATCTAAGTTCTAACAGAATTGCAAGCATAGGATTGACGTCAGTTTTGAATAAAGACAATATTAAATCTAAATAGAAGGTCTACAGAAAAAGAGAAACGAATTACTACATACAATAAGAAACATTACATATGGACCTTTTGGATCAGGAATAAATAGAATGAAGCCATGTACATAGGTACAAGGAAGATAACTCTTGAAAACATTGTTAAAGCAGCTGAAGAGACATTTCAAAAATGTATTACTATGTATTTTTGCAGCAGAGCATTAAAAAAAATTAAATAACAGTAAAATGAAAGCAAAGTGTAAATTAATAGTTAAAGTGATATGTCTGCTTATTTTACTTTCAGCAGATTTTGAACATTTACCAAAGTTTACTCAATCTGAACTTTAGGCAAAGGTTTTGGTTGTGTATGTCAACAGTGTGGCAGTTACCTCCATAGCATAAGTGGCTTTTTTCTTTTTCTTTTTTTTTTACATGTATCATGAATGTAAGCAAAGGAATGAGATTATTTTTTTTTAGATAAAAATGAAAAAAATCTTTAAGTTTCTAAATACCCTAAAATTATCATGGGACTGGAAGCATAAATAGCAATAGAAAAATCAGAAACAACTGAAGCACCCAGAGCAAAATGTATCCAAGTGCCAAGAAAAATCTCTTTTCCAGCTAAGAATTTGACTACAATATCTGATGAAGGAATGTCAGTTTCAGGAATTTTGATTTTTTCCTGCAGAGAAAACCTATCTGAAAAACATTTCAAGATTAATATTTAAATAATTGGAAATATACATAATATAACTTAGTAACATTTTGCAATAGGTCTTTCCATTTATAAGAGTAAACTTTATAAATAAATAAATAGTCTTAAAAAAATAAGATTTTAAAATTAAATGTCATGACCAACTAACATAGTTAGCCATTTTGACATGTTCAAGTAATTTGCTAGTGCAAATGAGTTTTTCCAGTATCAACCTAGATAGGCTGAGAATCTTGTGGAGAAAGAAAGGAAAATTAATATATCATGTAGCTCCCAGATTTTGCTGGATTTTTTTTTTAATTAATAAATGATCAGTGAAGCAAAAAAAAAAAAAAAAAAGGCCACCTTCCTTAATCTTCCAAGATATTAGTCAAGATGAGCTGTAATAGCCAAAAAAAAAAAAAAAAAAAAAAGGTTAGGTCTGCAAGGTCCCCTATACATAATATTGAGGAGATCAAAGTCGGAAGGGAAACTGGGAGAGAGGCAAGCAGGTTAACTTCAAAGGACTTAATATTTTCCAGCAAAACTCAAACACATTTAAATAGTGATAAAATTTGTAATTTTTTTTTTTTAACTAACTATGCCACTTAATATATGACAAACCAGTCAAGAGGTGAGCATATAACAAAAATAACTTTCAAGGTTTGCAGTTGAAAATGATGTCTGGATCTTTATAGCAGATCATCCAACATGACGTAGCCTATTAAAGGGGCTGGCAGCTTGCGTTCAGCAGCCAACTGGTACAATTTTGCTTTTAGTCCATCGCCTGAAATCTGACGGATAACAAGCCGGGCTGTGTGGGCGAGTGACAATGGGTTATGTACATATTTCAAAATCCACTTTTCCAGCTCTGGTTGGGCTTGAAGTGCCAAAGGAAGATTCTGCTTCCGGAGCCAAATGTCTTTGACTGGGCATCCAGCCCGGATTAAGAGTTTGGTGATAGTCTCATCTCCCAGTTCGAATGCATATTGGATTGGAGTCATGGGTTTTAAGAGACAAAACTTGTTGCTTGGGATGTCCAAATCACAATTTGCTCTAAGTAGAATACGGATCAGGTCCAGATTCCTGTAACCTACAGCTAAGTACAATGGTGTCTGCCCCATCTTTCCCTCTGTGCGGATCTTAGCACCATTTTTGAGGAGCAATTCCAGAATGTCAAGTGACTGGGCAAGAATTGGAAGTAAGACAAGAGGAACTTTCTTTTGCCGGTTTCTAAAGTTGACTTCGGCTCCAAATTGGACAAGAAGACTGGAAAGTTCATAATTGTTGTGGTGCACAGCAATCCACAAGGGAGATTGCTCAAAATGATCCCGTACGTTAGGATTGGCATTGGCTGCTAGCAAATGCAGGGTACTCTGGATGTCCCCACGTTCAGTGGCAATATGAAGAGGAGTTGAACCATCCAAGTTGCAAACATCCGGACAGGCACCTGCATCTAGTAGCAGCTTTACACAGTGAGTGCTGATTGTATCACTGGATACGACCAAGGAAAGAGGAGTTTGGCCATCAGTGTAGATTGCATTAACATTGGCCCCACCTTTTACAAGTAAATGCACAAGAGCAGGATCTTCTTTATTAATGGCCAAGTGTAAAGGTGACAAGTTGACATTTGGGCAAATATTGCAATCACATCCAGCATCAACCAAACATTTTATTGTTTTATAAAATTGAACCTTCAAACCACATTGATAACTGACCAAAGCCCGTAACAATGGAGTGAGCCCTTGTCGGTTGAGCTGGTTCTTCGAGTCAAGGTCATAGTCCAGTAGAACCTGGGTACACATGTGGTGTGCATACATAGCTGCCAAGTGCAACGCAGAGTCACCATTTTTATCTTGAAGGTCAACCTGGGCCCCATAACGAATTAAAAGATGCAGTCCTTCCACCACCCCATTCTTGACCATCACGTGGATGCCTGCCTGGCCTACATGCCATGGTTGCACAAATGGCTCTGCAAACTTCTTGTTGACAAGAGAAGGAGTACTTTCCAAGAGCCCTTCAACAGCATGCAAGTCATTGTTGATCAAGGCCTGGTAGAAATTGTAGCTGAGGCCAAGCCTTCCTTTGACTGGCACAATACAGTTGTCATCTTTATCACTAGGGACAGAGAAAGTGTCACATTCAAAAAGAGGTTGAGTCAGCTTCGGTAAATCGCCCATGATTCCAGCTCACTCCAAAGGCACTCTGAAAGAGGAGAAAAGCATGTTTTAGGCTAATGCCCTTTCAAAGCCACTAAGAGGGTGGGTGGGCCAAGGGCAAGGAACAAGGGGGGGGAGGGGAAGGAATGCAGTATGTAATAGATCTTATGTAATCCACAAAGACTGGATTGGACACAAACCAAGCATTCATGGATCACTGCAGGAATCTGAATTGAGGGACAGGTATTAACAACAAAAAGTGCCTTTGTGTGTGTGTAAATGAAAACAATCAACTTCCAACAGTAATATGATTACTGTTGGAAGGCTATTTAAGCTGAGCACAACAAAATTTTAATACCAATTTATACAAGTTTTAGTCCTTATAATAAAACAAACAACTGAAAGGCTGTGATGGGAGGAGGGAAAGTTAGTTAATTCTAATAGAATTTATTAGAAATTCTAATAGATTCTCTAAAGGTAACTTAGTGGCTCCAAGAGATTAAAGTTTTATAATCATAAAAATCACCCCTGAACATTTTCAAATATAAAATTTGAACGATAAACTTATGTATCTATTTTTAATCCCTAAACTTCTTGAAGCATTAATAAGATTTTATGAGAGCTTGATTCATTAACTTTATTTTACCATAAGCAGTAATAATCTAAATGGTATTCTTAAGAACTTTCAAGATTTTCAAGTGGAGAGTTCAAATGTAGACAACTTCATATTGGTTCATCATTAGAGAATGCACTAATCAAAATAGTGTCACAACAAAAAATAAATATCACAATATCCCCCACACACACACACACAAAAAATATGCACAATCGCAAATCAGGAAAATTTGGAGACTCCAACCACAAAGATACCAAGTTCTCAAATGTTTCTAAGGCAAAAACTTCAGTCAGCCACATTGAGAAAAAAAAAAAAGTTTCAATATAACACCATGCAGAACAAGAACTTAGTGATTCTGGCTTTAAAATTCCCAAAATAATCTTAAATTACAATTTTTAGCCTAAGTTCAGATTAACTTTAGGATAACAACCTTCATAAAACCACAACCAATTAATCAAACAGAAACCTAGCAAAAGAGAATATTTACGACCTAAAACAATAGAAATTTACATATACACAAAGTTCGTGTAAAAATGAAAAGATTGAGATATTCAGCAAATATCATAGAATGTTAGAAACACTGATCAGAAAAAAAAGAGGATAATACAAAAAAACAACAAAAAAAAAAAAACAAGAATCTTAGATTGCTTTGAAAAGCAAAACAATCAAACAAGGATCCATTTAGTTAATGTTTAAACTACATAAGCAAGAGACATTATTGAAATAATTGTTGAATCAGCTCAAAATATGTCCAAGCACCTATTTTAGCAGGTGGAATCACTAAACTAAAATGAATAAAGATTGTTAATCAGCCTTTTCATATAATAACCAGGTCATCAATTTTTGTAAGAAATAAAACCTAAAGCTAAACTTGGCATTGTGTTTCTCAGATTAAACTAAACTGAATTTTTAAATCTATAAAGTAAACAACTGGACATTCCCAAGTCAAAAACCAATGTATATTTTTTCCAATGACATTTTTGTACAAGCTTAAAATCCTTCCTATAGGATAGGATAGCTATTTATAAGTTTATAAAAGATATCAGTATGATTAGACTATGTTAAAGCTAATGAGTACTCAGCACAAGTTGTCTGAATTATCATTCTTATATACTCATACTGGCATCTTAATTAATTGAAAAGCAATTTCTAAAATATAAATACAAAAATTTATGAAACTGAGGTTACAAGAAATGTTATTTAAACATTATAGCAGTATTCAATTATTAAAAAGTTCCATTTGTGTTAGCCATACAAAAGTTGTAGATGATAGATGCACAAAAAAAGTGAACAATAAAATATAGTAAAGCTTTACTCTTATTGTATGTGTGTATACATCTATAAAAAGAGAGAAAGTGTTAAAAGATAGTTGCAGCAGCAGATAATCATGACTACAAGAAAAGCAAAATGAATAAAACAGCAAGTTGGAGAATTGCTGTAAGCATTACTAAAATGCTGATCATGTAATCAGTGCCAGGAAATATGCCTGAAAAGATTAACATTTTAACAAATTTATAAATGACAAAAATGCAAGATGCAAAGATTGTAATCTATAAAAACAAAAAAAAAAAAGCAATGTGACTATTGAAAAATGAAATTGAATTCTAATAACTTGGCCTGTTCAGATGTGTATATAAATGAACAACTAAACTGATTGGACAGAAATAGTCTTTCATCTGTTAGGTTAGAGAACATGACTACCAAAATTCAAATTTCTTATGAGCTGTGATCTGTTTGCACAGAAAAGAAATATCTATTACACATGATTTTACTTTCATAAAGTTTTGAACCAAATCAGAAGTCTAGTTATAAGAAAATGTTTTCTTATACAGCCAATATTTAAACATTTGTGTTAGACAATAAATAATAAACATATGTAATTCCAATTTTTATCAGTGGGTTTTGTACTTATTATAAATAATCTACTTTTCTGGGGACAACTTGTTTTCACTTCAGATAATTTGGTAAAAAAAAAAAAAAAAAAATTAAAAAAAAAAATTTTTTCTTTAATTTTTAATCCTATTTATGCTGTAAAAACTTTAAAAATGTGGTAACAGTTAAGCAAAAATTTACATTAAAAAAACACATTTAATCAGATGATTTTATTTTCCAGAAACTTATTTAATGTTTTATAAAAAGTATGCAAAAAATCTTTCTAACCACTTTTTCCATCTACCTGATGTGAATACGTGTAAAGCAATTTATATGGAGTATGATTTTCTTTTATCTGTTTATGTGATAATAGA
Source organism: Sepioteuthis lessoniana (assembly GCA_963585895.1). Classification (NCBI taxonomy): domain Eukaryota; kingdom Metazoa; phylum Mollusca; class Cephalopoda; order Myopsida; family Loliginidae; genus Sepioteuthis; species Sepioteuthis lessoniana. The sequence goes on from CAUZXS010000770.1 coordinate 57,445, forward strand.
AATCAACATTTATAGAAACTAATACCAAAAAATTCATCAAAAACTTAATTCTTAACACACCACAAGTTTGAGAAATAATAGTAGACAATACTAGACAGGTTAAGAGTCTTGCAACAAATTGTGTCTCAGTCTTTGCAGAGATTTTGAGAGCAAACAAGACATCAAAATGTGGAAAATTAATCTATTATTAAAAAGCAACATCATGAAAATATTAAGAAATGTTTAAAAAATCTTAAATTTAGATTGATAAGAATATTTTCATACTATCAAAGAGTTAATGCTTTTAACAAAAACACATAGGGAGGGGGCAACCTCATAGAAGCTACAAAAAAGAAATTCAACAAAATAATGAAATCTCACAGAATAAAATATCTGAACAGGTTAAATCATAAAAGGAAATTTATTTCAAATAAAATTTAAAATCATTTCGAATAGAATTTAAAAGCAAATCTTTAAAATTCTTAAAGAAAAGAAAATATGGCTGCAAACAATAAATAAAATAGCATATTAGATACTTGTTGAACTATACCAAACCAGAAAAATATGGAAGTTTTGCAGAGTTGGTAAAGTTCTAAGGGAAGTAACTCTCGAATAACAATAGGTTATATTGAGTGGAAGAGTCTTGGACTATTTTTAAGTCAAAGGAAAATAATAAATATGTCATAGAATTGTCAAGTTATAAGCATATGATTCCACCTTTAATCCATGGATTTTTTTAGGGCCAAGTGCTAAACTTACAATAGCATGTTACAAAATGAAATGAAGCAAGACAAATATATAAGTAGCGTTTATTTTTTTTTTTTAAAAAGATAAAAACCAAAGCTTTAAGTTTCAGAACTATGCAATAAAAACATAGTAAGAACCAAAAAAGTGAAAACAAAATTTGTAAGCAGACAGGAGAGTCTACTGGTTACAAGGTTGAACAAGTCATTTTATGGCCAAATGCATCATCCAGGTAATTGGGTAGGAGAAAGGGGGAATCTAATAATATTAACATAGCAAATAAGCTTTATTCATCATCCTTTCCTTGTAATGGTAAGGAGAGCATATATACACATCAATAAACTAATAACTGATCATGTTAGCTAAACTGTAAAATTTGTATGGCAAGAAGTCTTTTTTATGTCAAGAGTAAATGAGGAAAAAATATCACTGCAAGATCTAAAAAACAATGAAATAAAATGATAAAACACTTCAAGTAGATTAACAGTTCAATGATTATGGTATAGGACTCTAGGAGGCCTGAGGTTTAAGAGTCAATCCCCAGTACAGCTTTTCATTAAAAAAAAAAAAAAAAAAAAAAAAAAAAAAATTACTGGCTTCAAAACCAAGAATGACACTTTATAAAATCACCTACTGAGCAAAAAGCAAGAGAATTTGATATAGAATTAAATTAACATATTCCATGGTGAAAAAAAAAAAGATTCAATAAGAACTGAGCAGTACAATATCATAGAAAATAGAGACAAATGCTCAGTTTTAAAAAATGCTTCTAATTCACTTTGATACTTAACATTTGAAGTCCACTGCAATATATGAATATAGAAAAAAAATCCCCTATCAATGAGAAAAGAAATCATGAATTTCTAAAATCATTTGGTTATATTATTAAGATTTGAGGAATTGCTTTTTTTTCTAGATAAAAAAACAGGTTAGTGGGGTCAGTATGTACACAACAAACCAACTTACATGTCTCCTCTTGTCATAAGTCTCATAGTACAATTTGTGAAATTCATCACCAGCTGTGCAAGCTTGATCAATCTTTATCTTTAGTTCCTGTGGAAAATAAAAGTTAATCATTATGAACAGTTTAAAGTAAGGTAAACAGTAAAATAACACTGCACTTCCAATCAATATTAGAATGCCTTGTAATATTCTATGTTATTGAGGAGTCAACCAAGAAAAGAAAAAAAATGGTTTCTCAACTTCAAGACTATATAATTACACCTGATTCTTTTGGATGTTTTTTTGATAGCCTTCTATGAAATTAAGGACTTGATAGGGAAATATTTTGCCTAGATTTCCAAATTGTTTTTCAGAAATCAGTCACCTAAAAATCAACATGAAAGTCAGTCACCTTAGTAATTTTTCAATGAATCTTAATGAGAAGCAAGAATAAGCATCAAAGCATAGTTAAACATTAAATTCCTTGGGCACCTCTGGTGGTGTAACGGTTAGCAAACTAGACTAGCAAACCTACACGAGTGAGTTCAAGTCTCATTGGGCGCCCCATTTATTCGGCCTTGTGCCACATCGAAGCAAAGCGCTTTGTAAATTACAATTCCTTTTTCTAATATGAAGAAATCTTCAAAATATTACACCAAGAGGATATTATGTAACAAACACTTTGGTATTACTGTATATGTATTTAATCAACCTCTCTACACTAGCAAGATGTGACACAAGGTCAATTTTTGAGAGTATAACTGGTTTGAATTTACTTTTCCTTCTCATCTGGTTGCCATACCAAAGTTAAAGAACTATTTACCTATAGCTAGAGGGAGAATAGTTGGATTCATACTTTTCCCAAGGGTATTAGTGCTAAATGAAATGCAAATAGCCTCGTCCAGGTTTTGAACTAGGGTCACAGGGTTCATTTCCCAAGATGATAACCATTATACCACCAGCACTTCCTACTTTAGCCCAACACTATAGTTGCTAAATGCCCTTAGTAGTAAGGTCTAAATATTAATATCCCAATGAAAAATTTCTCTCATTTCTGCCATCATATAGCCTGGTTAACAATCTTCCCCTATCTCCACTAACAAAAAGAAAAAATATTTATAATATATATATTAATGAAAAATAATTTGCTTACACATTAAAAATTAAGTGTATTTTAATTTCTGTAATGAGATACAAACTCAGTACTTGCAACCATGAAAAAAAGGTTTATTTAGGATACCAGGTCAATATTTAGGTTTATTTTACTTTTCTAAATTTTATTTAAAAACTAGATTTATAATTTAATGTATAAAAATGTCTAGTATGTAACAGTCAAGATAAAATCATAGTTAAAAATGTAGTATAACTAATGTTGATACAAAATTAGTGCTTTATAGCATTTACTAATACATAAATTTACAGAAATACAAAATTAAATTTCAAAATATATTTAACAGAATCTTTCTTTAGATCTCTCGGATTACAATATTACAAAAATCCTTACTTGAGGGTTTTCACAATTGACATTCCTAAATTATTACAAAAAAATAAATTGTAAATCAACAAAATAATGAAAATTCATATTTGTGAAAGTTTCTTACCAATTTTGAAAAGAATTGTTTATCTCTTCATTTGTTTTTAATTATAACAATATTCCAAATATTTTGACCATTTATTACATCTAAATATAAGTATATATATATACATATATATATTACACTGTTGCATTAAAGCTATAGGAAAGCTGTCTAAGTATTTGTATGCATTTTTATTAAGTTTTTTCTTTCTTTACAAAAAAAAAGTCTTCAGCAAAGAAAAAAAATTTTTTTACAGCACTTACCGTTTTGGACAAAAATCAATAAACCCCTCACATTAAAAACCTAAGAGTGATTTTGAAATGACTCAAGGCAAAAATGCATGTAACAGAGGAACAATGCTTAAAGCAATCTAGCAAATCTATACCTGTTTAAACAGTTTAATTTGTGGTACAAAATGTCAAATTTTTAATGGCATGTTACAATCATAAATTTTTAGAATAGGTAACTGATCAGTATTAGTTGTACTTTAATGAAAAATTTGTGTCCAAGAATTATCAATTAAATTATGACAGTATTTCTTCCAAGATGTAACTGTGTCCATAACACTATATGGATGCACCACTTGGATGCTAACAAAACACATTAGCAAAAAAGCTAGATGGGAACTACACAATGTTTCATGCTGTCTTGAACAAGTCCTAGAAGCAGCACATTACAAAACAGCAGCTGTAAGGACACCAGTCTCCCATCTGACAAACCATACAAGTAAGACAAAGAAGACATGCAGGACATTACTAGAAAAGTAAGGATGAACTTATGAGCAACATTCTCTTATGGACTCCTGCATGTGAACACACCAGTATTGGCAGACCAGCTAAGACTATCTAATATCAGCTCTGTGAGAACACAGAAAGCAACCTAAAAGACCTGCCAAGAGTGATGGATGATAAGGATGGATGGTGAGAGAGAGTCAAAGAACTCTGCACAGTCGGTGCAATTTGATGACAATGATTAAAATCAGTTATTAATGGGAAAGTTTTATAGGGTTAACTTAGTGCAAACTCCAAGTTTTAGGATACAGATTTTAAAGTAGCCGTCATTTCTGCTATTGGTTAAAAAATAATTATAACACACCTGTAATGCCCACTTTCACTTCTGGTAAGAAAAATTCAGGATAACAGACCAAATCCACAGAGTATTGGTTTAAGTAATTATCTTTAATTTGATCAATTGATTTTGATGACATGTCAAACTGTATTTGGTTATTTTATGTCTAGAGGTAAGGAAAATGCATTCATTTATATATTTACATTTTTAACATTGTTATTTTTTTTTTTTTTTTGCACTGTCCTATTGAATACAAATAATCTTTAAACTGATCTATTTGATGATGAAACCCTAATAGTTACTACCATAGTGGACCAGGGAGTAATGGCAATGAAGGTGTACTCCACACTCCTCAGAACTGGAGCTTCACCATCAGATACAGTTTAGGGTCATATCTAGGACACTTTTTGGGGGAAGGGTCTTTAATTCGGGTTTCACCTATAAGGATAATACATTTAGATGGAAGAGTTTCAAGATGAATGTCTTTCCCAAGTGATAGCTGGATTTGAAATCAGTTTCAAATGCGGCAAGATTATCACATTCTACACATTGGTACTGAATTCCTTGAACTAAACTTTACTTAATACAAGATGATATTTATGAAACATCTTGCAAAAACTGAAGCCACTTACAATTGCTTGCAAATTAATTGTATGTTCAACCTAAAGCTGCTTGCTACATGCAAAAATGATTTCTTTCAAAATTTTTTTAAAAATAGAAAGAAAAAGTGGATTAAACACAATAAACAAAGAATTTTTTAGAGAGTATAGTAAAGTGTAATACTTTTTTTAATCTAAAAGAGAGAAAGACTAAAGCATGATTAACAAATTGAAGATTTTACAATAGTCAAGTGATTTGCTAGTCTCTGCAATTTAGTTGGAATTGTTGCGTGCAGCAGTCATAGCAATATAAATAGAGCAGTCAGACTTTGCAGACAAACCTTGTCTTGACTTTCATTACCTTTCACACTTACTCATTAAATGTCCATTAAGTGGCCACCACCTGTCCTGGGATCTTCTCACTATTGCCCTAATGTTAAGAATATAAAAATAGTTTTCATGTATAAAGTTATTAAATCCCATGATGAAAACAGGAATAGTTGCAGAGACTAAATTTTAAATATACTTATAAACAACAAGTAAATTTATGATGAACTTACATAGACAATAATTTCCTCTTAACTACAAGACCATAATGACTTTAAAGGATATATAAATAAGAACATAGGTGTCATGAAATATATGTTACAGACACATTTTAATTCAAAAATAATTCAAACCTAAAAATATTTTTTATACTGTGTATTTTAATTTCCACAGTAGATTTATCATTTAATGAAAGGTCTTTACTGCTAAATAAATCTTTAAAAAAAAAAATTCACTGCCAACCAAGGTGAAAGGGAAAATATAATTTTATAAAAATATAAAATTCAATTTTAGTTTAGATTGTGCAATATTTTAATAATGAGAAAAAAAGAAAAATCAACTGATAAGACTCTTGATAAAACCAAACAAGACTGAACCAATTATAAATCAAAGCATAACCCAGTAATTTATGAGGAGTTGAAGATGATTAGACCTATACAAACAATTGATTGGAAGACTCAATTATTCTTTTGTTAGGGACACAAACTTAATGGCAATTTTCAATTGAATAATAGAAGTTCCACATTTCCTATATAAATATATATATCCCATGAATAGGCACACTCATACATTCTTTTTTTTTTTTTTAACTTTTAAAGTTGGCTTTTTAATTAAAAGATACCAGGATTTTTTCCAAAGGAAAAATGATGCAATTGAAATAGATATTGAGTTTTAGTAATTACCAAACTTTAAGCATTGAAACTGAAACCAAAATTAAAACTACATATAAAAAGGTGCGGGCTTACGTATGTTTGAACAGCTATATATTCATATTCTTGTTTAAAGTTTCAATGCTGTAGAGTTTGATAATAAATACCTAAAATCCATTTTGATTGTAATGTGTCACTTGAAATAAAATCTTATTTTTGGTTTAGAAAAAACAACTTTCCATTAAAAAAATAAATAGGTAAGGGTGTATTCATGGGTAATGCTGTAATCATACCGAGCATAAACAGTACATCATAGCGAAATTTTTAATGGAGCAATTACAGTTTTTTAATCATCCAAATCCTCGATAACAGAAAATGCAAATTAGAATCCCCCACTTCTTCCAAAATATCATCATGAACTGTTGTTACAACGAGAACCCAACCGATTCGAGAATCAAGTTATACATGAAGGCTTATAACTTGAACATTAAAATAAAACACATTACTGATGAATCTATCTCTTGCACTCTCCACTGAAGAGGAGAGAAAAATAAGACATTTAAAAGCATGGAAAGAAATCTTTCTTACAAAGACTTTTTTTAATTATTTGGTGTATGCAGAAAAACTTAACGATAAGTCACGTGTGAATTTTCCAACGTATTAGATGGAAATAAAATATTTTTTTCATCTCTTCGCATCATGAAACAAATCTTATTCTTAGATATTGAATTATCAAATAAAACTAGTAACTATTTACAGCTTACTTGGATTCATACTCTGGTAGCAATGAATCAGACAATCGCTTTTAATATCTGCAATTTGAGATTATTCAATTAAAGAATACATTTAAAGCAAATGAAATATTTTGGTATCCATTGCTTTCAAAGACAATCATTAATTTACAATTTAGCTGCTCAGATATCAAAATTATTTTTATTAAGGTAGCGTCAAGATTAAACATAAAAAAAATTTATAAAAACGATTAAAAATATTTTGTTGTTTTTTTTTTGGGGGGGGGGTGTTAAAATGATTTCAAAGCGTCCCAAAATTAGGAAAAGGGATTATAGTAAAAATGAATAAACTATTAACTGACCAATTTTGAAGACAAAACTTACTCAAAAATGTCTATAAAACGAACTGATCGATCATGGTATTTGAGATCTTTTATCGAAGAAAATTATTCAATGTGTCATTTTAACTGTTTCTATTCTTTTGATATAAAATCAAGTAAAAAAAGAAAAAAAAAAAAAATAGAAATCTAAAACAACGAATTTTGTTTCATTCAGTTAAATAAACAGTGTTTACTATAACCCAATGTGAACAGGCTTCGCCATCCCAACCATGTTAAAATCTCGATAATTAGTAGTAGCTATAAGACTTATTTTCCTAGGGTAAATTTGCAGGTTTCTAAATAACAAAATACACAGAAAGAATTTCAAAAAGATAAAATAGGAAATAAATGAACATGTATAATAAGATAAAATGCACAAGCGATTTCTTCAACATGGAAAGTATGAAAAAAGTAACATTGACTATAATCAAATGAAACCCATATCGAAACCTCATTGTTTAGCTTCAGATTTGTTAAAGAAGAATCTGGAAATCAATAAGCATTATATCGGTCAAAATAAAATGTATGAGGAAGCCTCTAATAAAATGTTAATTCTTATTCAACTGGTATGAGTAAAATAATACACGACGAAAGAGAAAATAAAAAATTAAACAAGCGTTTACCTCTTCAGATGAGCCAAGCGCCATATTGGACGCAGTCAGAAACGGAAGTGAGGTCATATTACTTCCAGTCAATTTTTTTAAATGTATTCGGTCACTTCCGGCTAGTATCTCATTTTTTTTTAAATAATTAGTCATTAATCTGTTGACTATAGAAAACCTTCCCCCCACCCACCTTTTTTTTTTTAAATCTTAAAGACTTTATGCTTAATAAATAATATAATTGTAAGCTAATCAATTTCTTAAATGTTCACTATTTTAATATTCAACTTAAAAATATTTTCATAAATAATTATTTTGCAATAAAGTGATTTTTGTAAGTAAATTAATTGAATAATCAAATCAAATGCTAAATATTTACCAGCGAAGCTGAACAAAAAGACAACAGAAAGGATCCTAGTCTATATTATATAAACATTGATTTATATCTGAACAAAATAAGTATGAAATTAAATAATTTTTCTTTGCATGCTCTCATATTCTGCATATATATCAAGGTATAAAACTAAATTTGAAAATTTTTTTAGAAAAATCTAATTATTTTCTCAATGAAGCAACAAAAATCATATGACCTAACCAACTTGTAGAATGTTTAAGATTTTTAAAATAAAGTTAGTTTGGATTATGAGTGATCAACAAATTTCTTAACATTTTTTCCAGCTGTTTTGTATATTAAAATCAACTTGAGTGTTTGTTTCATTCATTTATTCTAAGTTCGAAATTATTAATGATGTTTTTGAACGTTTAAAAGTAAATGCCCTGTGTATAGGATCAGTTTTTTAAAAAATTTAAATAACTGTCTAAAAAACCAAGCTGATTAAAATGGCAAAACCTTTAACAGACTAATCCTAAATCCAATTAAATCTGATGTATGTGTGTGGGCGTATATAAGTGTGTGTGATTGTAGCTGAGTATATAAATACAGGTATAATTTCATTTTGAATTGCAGGAGTCCTTACTTCTAAGATAAAAGAGGAAAACACTTCTTCATTAAATTTCTTCCAGTCATCTGGGCAAATATCAGGTACCCACTCCCAATTAACTAGACAGTATAACATGAGTTTTTTTCTAGTCAAATATTGTGGAAATTTTTGGTAAATGGGTTTATCAAATGAGGTGCCAACATATTGGAGTCAATTCTGGGCCTTTTTTTTTTTTTTTTACTGCTTGTTAGCTTTTGTGTTCGGTGAAAATTTGTGTGTGGCAAAGGAGCTTTGATATGATTGGCTGGAGTCTCTGAAGGGTGGGAGGGTGCTGTTGCCCCTAATGTTACCGGCTGAAATCAATCATAGTCAGTTGGAAACAGGAGGCCTTAGATTTAGGCAGTGTTTTTTACACCTTAACTCAAATGGAGCTGAGTAACAAGAATTAATTCCACTTGAAGGATTTAGTGTTTCTTTCAGAATTCCAGGAGGGAATTCAAAGAAGGCTTGAAAGCCAAAAAGAAAAGAAAAGAAAAGAAATAAGAAGAATTAAAATCCACCAGAAGGATTTTGTATTACATTTAGAATTCTTAAAGGGAATTCAAATTTAGCACAAGCTAAAAAAGAAGAGAAAAGAAAGAAAGAAACCAAATAGGTTTCTACAGTTCAAGCTAAAAAGAAGAGAAGAGAAAAGGAAGAAAAAAGCCAAAAAAAAAGTATGTTTCTACAACATAAATTTATATTTTAGAGGAATTGTTTCTCTAAGAAAAAGAATTAATGACTTCAGTCGACTCCAACAACTACACAAGTCTCAGACACCATTACTTGCTCAATCAAGAGAAAAGACAACCGACAAAGAAAAAGAAAAAGAAAAAGAAAAAAAAGAATATTATTAGAGAGTTGTCTCACAGAAGAAAGAAAGACAGGGAGTGGCTTTTTATTAAAAGAAAAAAAAAAGAACATTTTTAGGGACTTGGTCTCTAAGAAAAAAAAAAAAAAGAAAAGATACATATGTGAACCCTTGTTTAGCTGGAGGGTAGAAGTAGTGGCTTCTTTCCCTGTTTTGTGAGTGTAACAGTAGCTGAAAGATTTTTTTATAATTTTTTTTTCTTTTTTGTATATATGAGTTACTTGTCATATTTGCATCGGGACAGATATGCAACTAACTGGAGTGACCTTCCTTTTGTCATAATGAACTACTTTGAATTTTAAACAAGGATCTCTCTCCCTCTTATTTTATTTTATTTTATTCTTGCCTTCATATTTTTTGTATTATTATTATCATTATTATTGTTACCAGTGACAAATTTTGTTGACAAAATAAAATTGCAATAATATATCTGCCTAATATTTGCAGTTAATGAAAGTTCAAATCCATTTTCCTTATATAAGAGTATTGAAAAGTTACATATTGCAAAATATATGAATATCTGCCCCTTGATAAATGTTTGATACTAAATAGTGAAACCAGTTTACAAAAGAAGCTTGTTGACAATAGAGAGCAAAACCATATAAATGGCAAATAATCAAAATGTCTCTTCCCTCTTAACAACCACAAATATATGACAGACCAATACTTCAGCTAAGATCTAAGATGATGAAAGCAGTTATATCCCTGAAAAACCAGCCATCCCTTCAACAAACTAACATGTTTTAATATGTATAATATGCTTTTATTGATAAACAGTCATCACTAAGAAACTTCACCAATAAATAAACAGGCTTATTATTGTTGTGATAGTATTGTAAGTACTAAGCAGCCCCTTTTGATTCTACACTGTTGTAAATGACAACCTTGTAAGTCAATAACAATCCTTTTAAATGTATGCAATGTGGACTCACTCTCTAACGATCAGCAAATAGGTAAAAATAATTCTTTTATAACAATTGTGACACAATACACAACTAAAATGCTGCTGTGGGGATACAATAAGTAACTATCTTCCTTAAATAATTTGCATGTCCACTGGGCAGGGTGAGTAGGGGATCACATGACATTTGCAAAAGCCATTCTCAATCTCTTTTTGCCTCTAGACTTTGAACAGGAGGAATGTCATTTCTGACCCTAGCAAGGGATGACTATCTTACCAACTCTTATCAAGTAAGCCTTCTATTTTTACTCCACTTCTACATACTGCTTGCTCAAAGAACAATATGTGTATAGTTCTATCTGTTGGAACATATTTGTGAATTCTTCCCTTTCAATATAACATGTAAATGTATTGTGTATATAAAATGTTAAATATTCTTGGTACATACAAATAAGTTGATCTTGTCTTTCTGTTGTGTTCCCTGTTCTTGTATCTTGGATATACTAATATTGGTCATTGGTGAGTGGGGACTTGACTGAAACATATGCTCCACTCTTCAACATCCAATACTACTTTACATCATCAGCCTTTGACATCTGATACAGCTAAGATGGACCAAAAGGAACTTTGCCAAGTATTTCTATTACAATGTAGCAGAAAGAAAGAATTTCAAATTATTGTTTAGCGCGGAAATTATTTTGGCCATTGAAGTTTCGATTTTATATTTTCAACCAATGATTATGGTTTATGCCATTCTGCTTAGATCAATTTCCCGGGCAATATAAAAGGCTGTGTAATGCTCTCTCTTCCTATTTTCTTGACTGACCCTAGCAGCAGACAGACCACATCAACATGAAGAGGGTTGTCCTCATGGTGTAATGGTTAAAGCAATGGACTGCAGAATCGCAGTAAGCAAGTTCGTACTCCAGTCGCGCTATTACATTCACTTTCGGGCAAATACCCTTGGGAAAGGTATGAACCCCCTTATCCTCCCAGCTATGGGTTAACTAGTACCACTACTGTTCTTCTAGGAGAATGGCTTTGGCATTAAATAACCTACAAAGGTTGATATGCCATTAAACAAAGAAATCAAATCAACATGAAGAAAGCATATTCAACATTTGGGCCACTGTTCCTTTAGGATACCATTCCTTCATCATTTATTCCTTCATCATTTATTCCTTCCTCCTAGACCAACTGGACCTCAAAACTTCAGGTTGAATGCTTAATTCCTGCTCTGACGTTTGCAACTGTTTTCTTCTATTTGTACGACTCACAGTACAAGGGATTTCATCTCTAGCTGACATTAAAGTTTTTGGAACTCACCAATATTCTCGTCTACTCATTTGTTTACTTCTTTCTTAATATAACAAGGCAAAACCCCAACAATTTGTCTTTTGTTATAACAATTATAATTTTGAATATACACATTTTTCTTTTTTATGTCTTCATTTCTGTTTGGCTGTGATAGAGAACAGGAGTCAGATGGCGGCAATGAATGGGAATTACCGTATTCTCAAAGAAAGAGGAGTATACTTTGTCTTGCCTGCTTGAATGCGAAAAATGCAATTTGAGTATGGCACGGACGTGAGGTTTGATTCAGGTGCATGGATGATATATGATAGTCCTGACCATGTTGCTTGGACAGTTTTTGATTCTGGTGCTCGGATGTTGGAAAGCTGTGTTGATAAATAGACGTGTCCAGTTGAGAACCCACTTTTGGGTTGATGCATGTACATAGGGAATTGATCAAAGATTTGAAGAGAGAAAGAGAAATCACAGAAGAGAAAGAAGGGAGGAAAAGGAAACCAGGACAGCACATGCACCTGACCGACTGAGAGTAGAAATCCCAAATTCTAAAAAAAAACCAGATTGGCTCACATAGCTAAGCTATAAAAATTGTTTTGAATCCTTTCCTGAACAAAACACTTCATCTTCTACGTTGCTATATAAAATGATTGCTATTTATTTCTATATTGCCTTCACTTGCCAACAAAAATAGTTAATACCTCTATAATTGGTAACTACAGTATATGTTTTTGTCTTTATTTTAGTCCTTTAGACCCCACTCTGCTGTCAGATGAAATTAAAGAAAGGTGTGCACTAGAAATCTGGCTAGTTGGATTAGATAAAGTTTTAGTGAGAATGTAGGGAATAGAAAAATAAAAAAAAAATTAAATTAAATTAAAAATAATTTATAAAAATATGCAGAAACTCCCAGAAGCCCCTGACAGAAAGAGGGGTGACACATGCATAAAGAAAAGGAACCGTCCAGACAAAAGAAAGAATCTCGTTCTCTTTCAGCAATGACCAGTGGAGTGACAACACCTAAATCTTTTTTGCTACTGGTGGAAGGCGCTATGTGCCATCTTTAAATGACACATTGGCTAACCTTTCCACTAGTAACAGCCATCTCTTTTACCAATGACCCACAACTAAAAACACCAAATAATGAATCACAATTAAGATGCCATGTAATAGACTTCAAAATTACAATAGAAAAACACTGGATTTAGACACATCACCCAAAGACATCTAACACATTGTTAACACCTTGAATACCAAATTAGGACATATATACCCAAAACTGACTAACACATTTTAACACCTTGACTGGGAGATTTAACCATTTTGTTTATATTCCAGAAGAATTTCCTCACCCACTGAATGGTTGTTGAACCTAGAAATAAAGGCAAAATATAAAAGATATCTTTGTCTCCTATCTTTTACTACCTTCTTCTTTCATAATATTCCTTTACGGCCTTTATATCCAAGAAGTTAAACAAGCAAGACAATGTGGGGTAAGAATAGAATAACCCAGAATGGAGTCAGATAGCAAACGGCAACACAGGTTGTCTTGAGACCCCATAAGAACAGTAGCAGCAGTTCATCTGTATTTTACGCCAGAGGAAGTGAGGCATGTGAAAATCCTGATATGGTTAGTACAAAATTATGAATTTTACATACTTAGATATTCAAAAAGAATATAATTTTCAAAAAAATATATAACTTTACAAACATTCATACAAATCAACAAAAGTGTAAGAAAAAAATACAATTTGAAACAAAAAATGAATGCATATGAGACTGGAAAAACTAGTAACAAGACAAAAATTAAATTAGCTGTTGTGTAGCAGTAATGTGCAAGAAGAGAGAGAGAGAGAGAGAGACAAATACATGTGGCACTACTAAACTGAATTATTTCTTTATATAATACATGTGTTGCTGTAGTTGCAGATATGATTGCTGATTAGTTGATTTCCGTTTTTTGGTTGGTGTTTCTTTTTTATTCATTTCAACTCATATGAATTGAAATTCATATGGTACATGACAGGTAGGATGTAACATAAGATAGCAGGATGTGACAGGCAGGATTTAACATAAGTTCAATTTTTTAGCAGAGTACAGCTGGTTTGAAGTTAGATTTTTCCTTCTTAGAAGAGCTGTTTGAATAAAAGACTTTCTGAAGTTATCTCCGAGAAGAGCTGTTTGAATGAGAGCAGAAGTGATTGGTTTGTTGGTTGTGCTGGGTCTGCTGCAGTGGTTGGTTGGATTCCACATTGTCTCCTTTGGCTGGTGGTAAGGACGAAGACCCCATGTTACTGGCAGAGGAAACAGATACCTCTCCTCTGGTTATTTGTCACTGCCTCCCACCAGACAGGATTTGACACAAGGTCAATGACCTGAAGGTGGGATTACAGTGGGGGTTAAGGGATGAGGAGGTCGGGCAGAAGCCAAGGCTCGAGCTCTGCTGGACTATGCCGGTCATCGGCTCAATCAGTGCAATGTGAGACTGATTAGCCTTGCTGGACATGGACTCTAACACGAGTCCCAGCACAGATGCCTGATCCTATTTACCCAACCCCTCCGCTCGGGCAGGATATGACACAAGGTCAATTTTTTAAGCAGATTTTAGCAGGTTTGAATTCAGAGTTTTCCTTCTCCTAGACTAGTTGCCTCACCAAGGCTAAAGAACCTAGTCTGCCCTACTATTTACCCATAGCTGGAGGGAGAATAATTGGATTCATACCTTTCCCAAGGGTATTAGTGCTGTGTGAAATGCAATCAGTCTCGTCCAGGAATTGAACTCGGATTGCCGTGTCCATATCCTGTGACGATAACCATTACACCACAGACACCTCAGATGCCTGATTATAGCTTAAACTGAACCAAGGGGTCTAGTACTATACAATGCTTGTCAATGACATCATAGCCCACCCGAAAGTGGCTTAGCTTAAGAAAGGAGCCATTTGGCCTCGAATCTGTCCTTTACCTTGAAATCACAGTGGAGGTACAGATACCTCTCAAGGCTTGAATGAGCCTGGCTGCTGAGTTTTTATTTGTCACTGCCTCCCAAAAGAGAGAAGAAATCCCAGACAATACGGCACCAAAAAACTAGCTTCACTTTTTGTCAAGAACTACTATTGAACCCTTAGTACAAATTCAGGGACCGAACTGAAAGTAGGAAAAATTAGCCAGCAGATGGGTTTTGTCACTCGCTTCTTGAATGGAGCTTCCCAAGAAATAAAGCCAAAATCAAATGAAAGTACGAATTCGGGGACTGGACTGAGGGCAGGAAGAATTAGCCAGCAGAAGGGTTTCATCACTCACTTCTTGAATAGCCAGAAAATATTTAAACAGGCAAGAAGCTTCCCAGGAAATAAAAGTAAAATTAAACGAAAGTCGACTATAGAAATTCTACCAAGTTAAACAACTGAAAGAAAATTCAACCGAGAATTCAGCTGAAAAGAACTTTAAAGAAGATTCACAATCTAATGAACTCTGAAACATTTCGACAAAACAAAAAGAAAAGAAAAATACTCAAATTCAAAGAACTTTGTTTCCCGGACACTCTCTCAGATAAGTTCCGGCAGTTTGCACTAAAATTTACAACACTTTATCTTTTCTATCCTTTTTCTTCTTATTTCTTTTGTATAAAATTCCTTTCGAAAAACTTATTTTCTGTGTTATCTTTTTGAATCAGTATCCAAACTAGAAAGCTGTGGAACTTACCGTTTGAACTTACCATTTAATATTGCACACTAAAGCCCCCTAAAAACATCACCAGTTAAATACTTAACTTGGCTCTAGTGTCATTCTCTCGTATGAAAATTTTATTCTCTCTCTAAAATTCCTTTATATTGCAAATTTTATTTTATTCTTTTTAATTTTCTTTCATTTCACCGTGCATAGTCGGGCTAAAAACACATTTGATTCAACACAAAAAAAAGATAAAATTAAAAGATAGAATTGGAAAATCAAATGTATTCATTCGATGTTGGACCGTGTTATGTAGCATGATGTAGAGAAAACTCAAAAGCAGTGTAGTTAGGTTTAAATGTCCGAGCTTTATTTACGGGAAACGTGCAAGCTTACGAAGCTGGCCCTGTTTTTCACACACACCATTTCACAGGGGGTTGTAGCCGTAGCTACGTACTTTATCACATCCCCCTCATTTCCCATTGTTTATTGGTTTGGAGTGCTTCACATATGAACGAGATTTGTGTGTGTGTCTTTGCTTAGGCGTGTCTTTGTACATTTGTGTTTAGTGTTTTTTGTTGTGTGTGTTAGAGTTGGATGGAGGATCTTACTTGCTGGCTTAGTCTCTAAGCTGTGTGGGGAGTTTGACAACATGGCTAGACCTGCGAAGTTGTTTCTCATGTTTCGGGGGTCGTTGTGACCCTGGTTTTGTCTGAAGGTTTTTGTTTCACCTGGCTGTGGCATGGATGCATGTTGTGGCACTGTGGGTACACTAGTTGGGAGGGTGGTTGGTTGACGGATGTGAATTTTATTCCTTCTATAGAATCTTCCATTTACTTCGACCCTGTAACTGCATGGTGCTTCTTTGTCAATGACCGTCCCAGATTCCCAGTTGCTGTTAGGGATTTGTGGGTGGCATTTCTCCCTAACAGGCTATCCTATAGTGAGATCAGGTAGTGGCTTGGTGTGACGGTCATAATATGTTTTTACCGTTTGTCTCTTTCTCATGAGCGTGTTTTGTACCTCTACTTGCACTTGTCGTGTGTAATCAGTGGTTTTGCAAGGTAACATGGAGCAAGTGCACCTGGAAAAGAATCTTTGTGCTGGTGAGCTGTGCATACCAGATTTGATTGCATTACGTCATTCTAGTATGGCTTTCCACATGTCTGTGCCTTCCTTTACTTCACTCAGCTGTCGCACACATTCAGTATTGAAAACTATGAGCTTCAGAGCGGAGCTAACCTGTCCGGAAAGTAATGATGGTGAGTTGTTGTCCACAACTTGGAAGGTGATTTTTTTTTTCTTATTCCTTTCACTTCACAGTGGAGTGTTACTGAGCCTAAAGGTTGAAGTATGGAGTTGTCATACAGCTTCAACTTTGTGTGAGACGGCTATAGTGGTGCTTTTGTAATGCGTTTGTAGTCAGCAAAGGCCAGGGTACTGCAGCTGGCCCCCGGTGTCAATTTGGAATTTGCACGTGATTTTTGTGCTGTCTCCTGGGGTGGATAAGCGAACATCAGCATGATAGTGTTTGCGATCTGACAGACTTCTCAGGGCATAAATGCTTTCGTCGCTGCTGACTACTTGTAGTTTGTTGTGTTGAGGATTTATTTGGCCATTGTGGTGGGGTGGGCTGCGCCTGTGATTGGCATACTCTGGCAATATGGTTGTTCTTTAAGCAGATAGCACACGTGAGTCCATAAGCCTGACACTTCCCTTTGTCATGGCTCTGTCTGCAGAATTTATAATCTTTTATGAATTCTCATGCCTTTTTTTTATCTGCCTTGGTGTAGCGGATGGTCTCTGCTGAGTTGTTCAGATTGCCGAGCTGTTGTTCTGCCTGTTCAGTGCTCCTGCAGATATCTATCACCCGGTCTAGTGTGAGTCCAGATTTGCTGAGGAGCCTGGCCCGAACATTATTATTGCTGATATCTGTTACCATTCAGTCACGCAGTAGTTCATCTTCAAGGGCACCATATTCACACGCTTTGATTAGGTGTCTTAGTTTGATTAGATATGCATCGAACTTTTCGCCCTGTTCCTGTGTACAAGAATTAAACATATATCGTTGGTATATGATATTTTGTTTTGGTTCAAAGTAGTGTGTGAGTCTTTCCAAAAAAAATTGTGTGTCTGCTCGTTCCTCTGCCGACATTGGCAGGTTTTTGTATATTTGCAGACATTCCTTGCCGATTACCGAAAGAAGTGTGCCTACCAGTACGTTTGCTGCTTTTTTTTTTTTTTTTCCAATATCCGTCGTGGCCGCATAGTTCTCCCATGTTAGTTTGAAAAGGGCCCAGTTTTCTCGCAGATCGCCGTCCATTTCCATTTTTGCTGGTGGTGGAATTGCGTATGCCATGTTTAATTGTTAAGGAGGTTTTGTCCAAATCCCGAGCTTGTTTAAATCCACGTGGTCCGATAAATGTTTCTTCCGTACGGAGATGAGAGTGTACATAAACACTAGTGCGTACGTTTTGCCGAATGTGGTGAGAGTGTTCACAGAGTGTGTATGTGTAGTTCCAAAGAAAAAAAATCCCACTGACACCATGTTATGTAGCGTGATGTAAAGAAAACTCAAAAGCAGTATAGTTAGGTTTAAACGCCCGAACTTTATTTACGGGAAACGTGCAAGCTTACGAAGCTGGTCCTGTTTTTCACACGGACCGTTTCGCAGGGGGTTGTAGCCGTAGCTACGTACTTTATAACAGACCGAAACAAAGAAAAATTGTGCATTGCAAAAAAGAAATTTTTACAGAAATACCAACATGGAGTCTGAATTCAAAGTTATCTTTTCTTTTTTCTTTCTTCTGTTTCGAATTTTTGGCGTGTGGTTTTCACAGGCGAGCATTATTTTTTTTCTCTCTTCCAGTTTGCTATAGCCTTTCCTTCAGGGCTTCTATACCTTTTTCAGTTCAAAATGGGAGTAGTTCAGTTCCAAATGGGAATAGTTAATTTCAAAATGGGAACAGTTCAGTTCAAAATGGAAAAATTATTATAAGTTGTGGGGTTTGAAGGTTTTTAGGAGGTCAGTGGCTAAGGGCAAGACTGTGTTGCCGTAAGATATCTGACTCCATATTTTGGTTATATTATTTTACCCCACGTTGACTGGCCGGCGCAATGCCTTGCCCAAAGAAGGTCTAAAAGAAATATACAAAAAGAAAAGATAGAAACAGATAAGAGAAAAAAACATTTCTTCCATACTTTCTTTTATTTACTTGGTGAATGGACTAACCAACGCTACGTCCCAAAACATAGCGTGGTGCCCCAAACACCAGACAGCAAAATCGGTGTTGTCGGTTCGACGTCACTACCCGAAAAAGAGGTCGGTTCACAGAAAACCTGAGTATTTATCTCTCTACACCGGCTCCAAATTCGCTACTCCAAAATTCTTCTAATTTTGGCGCGACCGCTTCCCATTGGCTACTTTACTTTTTATTATTTTTCTTTTTTCTGATTTTAACCGGATGGATGCGTGGAGCCTTATGCGTGGCGACGCGTTTATACATTTTGTATCTGGCAGCCGACGAGTCAATATCCGGTTGGGAGTTTTACTGTTAATTCCTAAATCCCCACAAAGTATAGATATAAAAAATAACTGAACAATTCCCATTTTGAAATGAACTATTCCCATTTTGAACTGAACTATTCCCATTTTGAACTCAACTACTCCCATTTTGAACTGGAAAAGGTATAGACTATTTTGTGGATGGTGCTCTTTCACTGTCCTTTCTTCTTGAAAAAAATGTCTCACAAGACTTACTCTCATTGAGTAGGGAGATCTCAGCAACTTTTTTGTTTCCTACGGAAAGAAACCACTTCAAGGCTTCCCTTCGATCGCAGAAACCAATTAACTCTCGCTGTCTCAAACTATAAAAAAGGCACAAAAGCTGTTCCACAGAACCAACAGTGCTAATAAAAGCGGCTAGGAAAGGTTTACATAGGATAATTTGCACGCATGTGCTGCTCGAAAAAACGGAGACCAAGGAGAAAGATCCTCTCCGACTGGTGTCTGCTACCAAAAAATGATAGAATTCGCTTCTCGAAATGTTACAAGACCAATGATCACGTGATTGTCGGAAGCTCCGCCTATAACTCCCAAAAAGAAGACCATGTTGTTTAGTTTTCCATCAAAGCTATTTTTAACAGCCGATTTGCAAATTCAAAAAATAAATGTCTGTTGTTACTAATGACATCAGTTCTTCGTTCTTTTCGTCGGACTAATTATGAAAAAAAAAAAAAAAACAGTTCAAGAGGAAAGACTCTTGTGTCTTTCTGTGGCATGATAATAAGCATTACTGTTTGTATGTATATATACATATGGATATATATGTGTGGGTCTCTGTGTGTGTTCGTGGAAGGGTGGCCAAGGAGGGGAATCTTATGTAGAGAAGAGGAAAATCTCGTATTTTGTTTTGGCGCGCAATTTAATTCAACACTGAATTTCACCCAATCAGGATGACTTATCCTATTCAGCCCGGACCTTCATTTCCGGCTAGCAAAACGGGTGAGCGGCCAAATCCACTCTCTTCGGCTTGAGACGGCGACCAGAACAGACGTGCCTCTAGTCGTCCCTGCTTAGCGATGCTTTTTAGCTAGACAAGCCACCCAGTGGGGACATCTCACTGTGGCTTTAACACTAGCAGCAGCAACATGGACACTCAACGAGGGAACCATCTAATTTATGGATTCTTTACGAGGAATCCCAGTTGAACATAAATTAGAAACATTCAGCATGCCTTCCACAGGCACCACTTCATGTCACCCCAAAAATTGACTATGTCGATCCGAGCGTAACTCCGCTCTCGACACACAAACTACACGGTGACTTTAAACACATCCCTCACACGTCCAACAACACGCTGCCATCTCAACATCCCGCTAAGCCGTTTCGTCTCCAAAACTAACAAGCCTAAACACCACGAGTCTTGCAGCTTCCAAAAGCAAACCATATTCCATGCTGCAAATAAAGAACTTTCGTTGTTGTGTTGTTAAAGAAAAGTTTCGTAATTCATTTGTGTGCCTAAAAAAAATAGTGTTAAACAAATAACCATTTCACCAAATGCTATACTTATCTCCGGCATCTTTAAAGCGGCGCTGGAGTGTCCAGAAGACTTTTCTTTGTCTATTTTGGCGCGAAGACCACATAAAGAATTGTGCCCGCGAAATCCTGCGAGACCGGAAGAGAAGGACGAGGGGCGGTCAGAGAGTTAGGAGTGAGACTCCCGGGCGATCAGTTGGGAGTGAGACTCCGAAGCAGAGAGCTGGAAAAGGAAGACGATAAAGAGATTAGTCAGCATATTTTGTAGTTGTGTGGGATTTTCGCTGAGTTCTCGCGATGGCCATTTACATACATACATACATAGAAGGCTAGAGTGCCAACTTCACTTTCCTGCGTTTGCAGTTCTAAAACGGTGTTTGTCTTTTTTTCCTTCCACCCTCTGGTTGTTATTTCTTAAAGATTTTTGTACAACCTGTGAAATGTCCATATGGCCGGATGTGAAAATTAACAACGGGGTTCACACCTCTAGACGAACGGCAAAACCAATAAAACTCGCCGTTTGTGGGTTGTTTCACATTTCATGACGAAAATAAACTTTGAAATTAAATATTTATTATACTGGAAAGTGCAAATTGACACAAATTCCATATCGAGCAGAAGTGTCGCTTCAAGGCTGCGCTTATAACACTGCATTAAAAGAGTAGGATCAAGGTAAGTCCCTAATGTCTGAGGCGTCCCACAAAAGAGAATGCCGACAGAGATGTGTAATTCTTATTTCTCCCGCTCAATTATGTGTGAGGGGTCTCGCCATAAATTTGCCTTGAGTCACATTCTGCTCTCACAGGACAGATTAGGGGTAGAGTAAATAGAAATTTCCATAAAACTTCATCGTCAACTCTGGGGCAACTATTCATTCTCGTACCAATGTATCAAATGAATGAAGCCTTGAAGACTGGTCACACATTTGTCAACCGTGTTGGTGGTACACAGACCGGTTCGTGTGGTCTCGTTCGCGGGGTCTTACTCGTGACCCTTGGCCTCAGGGTTCTGTCCCCTACTTCGGCAGAACCAAGTTTATTGCTTGGTGCCTGAGGCGCCCCAGTAGGAAATACCGACGGGACTGAGAATTTTTGGCATTGCTGGTCATGCGTACTTCGGTCCGTGTCCGTCTCACGCTTTAAAAAAGACTTTGTGCCACATTTTATCTGGGCGGGGAGATGAATCAATAGCACCATTCATTATTTTTACAAATGCATTCACAACTTGTGTGCTTGCCCGACGGAAGGGTATAAATAAATATGACTTTTTCTTGATAACCAAAATTTTAATTTTTGGTGGGGATCTTTACCTGAACCTTATCCATACAGACACATAAGGGTATAGGCAACACTTGACTTTAATATTAACTTTTAACGAGCTGCATATACTCGTTGATATGATGAATTATAAAAACCTAACTCTTTGCGGTGGGAGAAATTCGTGCCGAACTATATTTTGTTAGGTTGAATTTCAAACATTATAGAAACCATCAAGTAATCCTAGGTTTCAAAAATAAATTCTATTATGATTTCATGAAGATAAATTAAGGGTCGACCAATACACGAGATCGACTTATATTCGAATGCATACGGTTTGGTTTGGTTTGGTTTGGTTTCTTTGTTTAATGGCATATCAACCTTTGTAGGTTATTTAATGCCAAAGCCATTCTCCTAGAAGAACAGTAGTGGTACTATTTAACCCATAGCTGGGAGAATAAGGGGTTTCATACCTTTCCCAAGGGTATTTGCCCGAAATTGAACGTAATGGCGCGACTGGAGTACGAACTCGTTTACTACGATTCCGCAGTCCATAGCTTTAACCATTACACCTCAAGGACACCCCCCTGAATATATACGCTATATGTGATGACATTAAATTTTATATTATTTCAGACTTTACCTTATGGGGTTAGGTGATTTTTTTGGTGTTATTTGTTTGGTTTGGTTGGTGGTAGCCGGTTTGGGGTTTAGATATTTGACTCCATTTTTTTCCTCTCTACCTCATTTTATTCGTTGGTTTCTTATTCGGTGAAGGCTGCAAAGGAAGAAAAGGAAGGAGACAAAGATCACAGATACCTTTTAAATGTCAACTTTTATTTTTGGGTTTTATGCGGCTACTCTGTAGCGAGGATTGTCTTCCTGGACTATTTGGGAACAATCGTTTCTCCCAAATAAGGCGTAGAAATGCACTAGTCATTTTCGGGGTTGATGTCCAGTGGGTGTTTCTAATATAGGCTGCTGTTAGCAGAGACGGCTGCAACTGATACAAAAGTAAGCCAGCGTGCCGCTAAGCAGACACATGGTTTTCCCACCAGCACCAGAGAAGTAGGTCTTTCCAGTCCACGTGGTCACTGCTGAATCAGAATGAGTTTCTTTTTAGCGCCGATAAGTCTTGTCTTTTAGGTATGCACGGTTATCACTTCCTGTCAGAAGTTTCTGGGAAATGCTACACTTTGGATTTATTCTTTTTAATCTTAAAATCACTACAGTAAAGAGTTAAATTATAACTCGTCGTCTCTTCCATTAGATATTGTAAGCATCCCAGTGTTTTATTATATATATATATATATATCATGTCATGCTGGTTGCACGAATTTTCCTGACTCTAACTCGCCATTCGTCTCTATCTTCAATCGCTTCCAGCAGGTCTTCAAGACTGTGGGGATTTAGGAATTAACAATAAAAACTCCCAACCGGATATTGACTCGTCGGCTGCCAGATACAAAATGTATAAACGCGTCGCCACGCATAAGGCTCCACGCATCCATCCGGTTAAAATCAGAAAAAAGAAAAATAATAAAAAGTAAAGTAGCCAATGGGAAGCAGTCGCGCCAAAATTATAAGAATTTTGGAGTAGCGAATTTGGAGCCGGTGAAGAGAGATAAATACTCAGGTTTTCTGTGAACCGACCTCTTTTTCGGGTGGTGACGTCGAACCGACAACACCGATTTTACTATCTGGTGTTTTGGACACCACGCTATGTTTTGGGACGTAGCGTTGGTTAGTCCATTCACCAAGTAAATAAAGGAAAGTATGGAAGAAATGTTTTCGTCTTTTATCTGTTTTTGTCTTTTCCTTTTGTATATTTCTTTTGGACTTTCTTTGGGCAAGGCATTGCGCCAGCCAGTCAACGTGGGGTAAAATAATATAACCAAAATATGGAGTCAGATATCTTACGGCAACACTGCCTTGCCCTTAGCCACTGACCTTCCTAAAACCTTTAAAAACCACAAGACTACACCTTGCGTCCGTACAGAGCTTTGTAGATAAGTTCTAGTTGTTTGTCCAACACTTGCACGTCCGTGTGAAGGGGTCCATAAGAGAAGGTTGGTTATGAGTTCGTTTTACTTCTCCAACAGTGTCCTTGTCACGCTCAGTTCAAAATGTAAACAAACCAAACCACTACAGTCCTTTAAAAAAACGCTACGTCCGGCTACGACCGGAAATGATGAAATTACCCACAGACCTGACTAGCAGCACCTGTGAAGAAAGAAAAAATCTGTTAAAAACATTAACAGTGCCAGTCTTCCAATAGTCACTATATCAAAATAAATAGATAATCTTCAGAAGCCTATTTCAGTCTAAGAAAGGATTGTATTACCACTGATATTGTTGGAGTATCTCTGACAGTTCTCATGAACTTGATGAAGCAGATGGCCTGGAGGCAAATACGAAGAGGATATTAAGACCATCTGGTCTTAACCATTTCGGTCAATTCCCACTTGTGCAAAGCTAAAATGGTAATCTTAGTTACTCATTTGCCCGTTCCTCGGCTCTGCAGTGCTAAGACACCGCAGTCTAAGCTACGACATTCGTTCGTTCATTCCTCGTCTCAGCTGGGCAAAGACACGGTCGTCTTAGCCACGACACTCGTTCCTCGGCTACGCAGAGCTCAGACACGGTTGTCTTAGTCACTGGTTTGTTCGTTCCCCGGCAACGCAAGGTTAAGACACAGTAGTCTTAGCATGGCATTCGTTTGCTCTTTCCTTGGCTCCGCGGTAGTCTTAGCCATGATACTCGTTTGCTCGTTCCCCAGCTCTGTAATGCTAAGGCACAGTAGTCTTTGTCATACCACTCGTTCGTTCGTTTTTCGGCACCGCAACGCGGGGACACAGCAGTCTTAGTCACTCGTTCGGTCGTTCGTTCGCTCGATTCTCGCCTTATATAGAGCTAAGACACTGCAGTCTTAGCCCACTCGTTCGATCCTGTGCAACCAAGCTACTAGCACCAACTGCAGACCAGCTCTAGCATTGCAGCATCTAGTCCACGAATGACTCACTGCTCGGACTAGCATCAACACTTGAGATAACATCAGCACACCCCTGGTTAAGTCAAAGTACTGCATAAACGGGACATCGATCACCCAGCTGTCTCTACTAACAACGACGACCATCAGCTGTCTCTGCCAACAACGACGACCTCCAGCTGTCTCTACTATCAGCGACTCTTCCACCAGTCGTCTCTACTATTTCCATCGTCTATACGACCATAATTCTGTAACCTTCGACAAAATACATTGTCGTTTGTTATTACTGTTATTTCGCCTTTGTTCTCTTTATTGTCTTCCGGCTGTCAATTTACTCACACGAACAACAAAAAAATAATTTGCGCGGTCGACGTTCTTATTAGTCCCACAACATCCTGCACGTTTTGCTCGTCTTATTTGGATGGTTTTAGAGATGCGAGGTAGGTGGTCGTATAGCAACTGCTTTGTGGGATGTTGCTACCAGGATTTGTTCAATATGACTCGTAACATTCTTGTGCAATTCCCGTCTAGCTTTTTTTCTTAGTCAGCGTCCATGTGGTGCATCATATAATAAAATTGACACGGCCACAGCTTGGAAGAAATTGCTTTGTTTGTTTGTTTGTTTGTTTGTTTCTGTTTATTGAATGCCAAATCTATTTTTATACAAATAAACTGTTCTATTTCAAATAATTCAATTTAGTAGAATTACACAGTTTAATCGTAAAAAATAAAAAAAATCTCAAGCTATTCAGTTTAGTCAAACAGTTCTATTTCAAACAATTCAGTTTAGCGTAAAAATAGTTTCAATATCAAAAAGAGTTCTATTTCAAGAAATTCAGTTTAGCATACAAAAACAGTTCCATTTCAAGCAATTTAGTTTAGCATAAGTACGCAGTTTAGTTCTATTTGAAACATAGATAAGACCCTATCAGATGCTACCACTCTGAGCTAGAGTGGATCTGGAAGTGATGACAATGAAGGGGTACTCCGCATTCCCCAAAGCTCTATCATTAGTGGAACCTCACCATCAGATTGTTTGGTGTCGTATCCGGGACACTCGTTGAGTGTGTGTGTGTGTGGGGGGTTACCCCTCTGCAGAGATACAGTCGGTGTATTCTTCAGCCCCAGCCGACGGAGCAAGAAAGAAATTGTGTTCTATTTCATCCAATAAGTCTGACTTCCATATGATCGATAACCTCTCGATAGTATTCTATGCCTTCACTAGTCGCATTGTAATGTTATATATATATATATATATATATATTCATTCAGTGAATGGATATATTATATCAACACTTATTTTTCGTTGCTTCGCTTATATAGCATAACAACTCTTAAAAACTTTCTAAAAATATTTTCTCCTGACGATGACTTAATGTTGAAACTAGTTGAGAACCATAAAAAATAAACTATTCAAAATAGATATTTCTATGTTATTTTCCCACTCTCTCTCAATATATATATATATATATATAAGAAATCCTTTAAAAATTACTCTTATTTTTTGGGATAATATTTATTTCAGCAGACCCTGCAGATGTAACATTTTTTAAAATATAGGGTCTGCTGAAATAAACATTATTACAAAACAATATCAGTAATCTTTGGTGCGACATGATGATGATGATGATGATGATTTGCTCTGTAATTTATTTTATTATTATTTTACTTTGAGGTGTCTTTTGGATTTTGAGTAACATGGATATTGTAGATAGAAAATCCGAAAATTTAATCGTTTCCACCATCGCTGACTTGGCGTTGGATAATATATATATATATATATATATATATATATATATATAGAGAGAGAGAGAGAGAGAGAGAGAGAGAGTTAAAATATTCCTTAAAATATCCTTAATCCTTTGAAATAAAGTCTGCAGCTTTCTACATCTCTGAAACATTGGTCAAAACATTTTTAATTTATCTTTTTAATAATCAATAATAATTTTTTTGATAATCATAAATGAATTATTTCATAAAATTAACAACTGTGGTTACTATTACGACTACTACTATACCTATCAATCAGGATGTTGAAAACGTAATTTCAATAAACTTTATTTATACGTATCTAAAAATAAGCAAATAGATCCTAACTTCCGATCAATACTTCTCCTAAGTTTTTTCCTGTAAAAGTTCTTTTTGAGACGACAGGAATAACCTACAGTAGCTGTACTTTCATTTTTGGGTGTTTTTTTTTCTCAGAAACTGAAACAAGTCATTCATCTCTTTACTTTTACTTCAGGAAGAGACCATAATGGCGTAACGCTTGATTTTCAACTCCATTTCACGGATAAAATTAACTTTAGTTTAGTTTTCCTTATAAGAAGTAGGGAAACTCAAAATAATTTATTATCTCCTTTTTTATTTTTGGGGTGAAACTGAATAAAAATGGATGTCTCAATACAACTATTAAAGGATGAAAATATACGACAAGATGGTAATCAGTTCAATTGTTTGACATGTCAAAAAAAACTGGAAAGTATTCAAGTTTTAAAAGATCATGTTCGTGGAAAAAATCATATTAGGAAAAAACAGAGCACTTCAACAAGTCCTTATTACTGCGATATATGCAAGAAAGATATCAACTCCAAACAACAATATGATGATCATGTTAAAGGCCGTAACCATATAAAAAACAGCGAAAAATTGTCTAGTGTGTCGCAAAATTTCGAAAATTTGTCTTTAGATGATAGCAATGACCGCCTTCATCAGCAAAATGAAAATTCAGCAAGGATGCCTAATCTCTGTGCCGTTTCTGGAAACAATTCTAGTTTACAAATGAAGTACATAAAAGAAACCAAACTGGAATTTGGAGTAACCTGTTTTCATTGTTTTCTTTGCAAAAAGGTTTTCCTAAATGGCGATGAGGCAAAGAAACATGCTCAAGGCAAAGAACACAGCCAGAAAATGGCTCGTGAAAGAGCTCCTGATCGAGAATTACCAGCATTGGTCACTTCCCCGTCTGAAGGTTATGACATTCAGACCAACAATTTGACAGAATTTAAACCAAGAGACTATCAAATCGAAATATTCCTCAAAACAATAAAGAAGGATTCTGTTATTTTTTTGCCTACTGGTAAGGAAAATTGTTTTCATTTTTATGTTGTTTGTTTGTTAAAAAGTCCATACCTAAAGTGAAGAAACTAAAATAAAAGTGAATAAATAATTATATCGTTTAGTAAAACTTTCTAAAGTTAGTGTTCTGAGATGGGTGTGTCTGATTACTTTTAAAGATGTACAAATATTCGATTAAACTTTATTTAAATCGACCTCATAAGTTACAGTTCCTCCTCATGAAAACTATTTGTTAAGTAATTTATTTATTTGTCTATTAATCACGATATTGTAACCTAGGAAATTCTTTTTTTTGTTTTTTTTTTTTTTGGTAAATATGGAAAATTAGTTTGTTTCTGTGCAATTACTTACGTGGAAAAACCGTATATAAGTATACAAGAATTACTCCCCCTTAATTTTACTTTTTTTCTAGATTCATACTACAATAGATGCAAGAAGTTACAATCCATTTTCTATTAGATATAAAATTTATTAAAAATGAATTTTGAAAAAAAGGAAGAAATATTCAAACCATAAAAAAATACTATTACTTTTCTAAAAGATATTGTAAGAGTCAAGACTCATTTTTGAAAATATGCTATTTCCTTTATTTCATCACGTCATAAAAATTCGAAATAGTGAAGACCGAGAAAACACCCATTTCTGTTTGAAAAATTCCTTTAAATTCCATTTTTCATTTAATGTTGTACGCGAGCTACCCATCGTATATTAAGCGGTCGTTCTTGTATTCCTTCTATTCTTTTTTTTAAAATTATTATAGTTTAACTCAAGAAAATAAAGTGAGAAAGTAATTCTTGCCTACTTAAAATGTTTAGTGTTCATAAATAATCACCCTATTTTTATATATGTCATTAAACAAAGAAACCAAACCAAACCAAAGTCCTTCTTTCTACAATTTTTTGTGAAAACTTTCTCACAGAAAGTTTGGACATAACCACATCCAAAAAATGAAAAATCTGAATTTTTTTAATACATTTCAAATTCTAAAAAATCAAATTAAAAAATAAAGAACTCCCACTGCTAGTGCCAATTTGATATGTAAGATGTTTTGGGGCCAATAAGAACATCAACCCCACAAATTATTTTTTGTTGTTCATGTAAGTAAATTGACATCTGGAAGACAATGAAGAGAACAAAGGCAAGATAACAGTCATGACAAATGACAACTTATTTTGTTGAAGGTTACAAAATTATGGTCGTATAGACGATGGAAATAGTAGAGACGACGAGTAGAATAGTCATCAAAGGTGGAGACATCTGGTAGTCGTCATTGATAGTAGAGACAACTGGTGATTATCGAATGTATAGACAGATGGAGGTCGTCATTTGGTAGAGACAACTGGATGATCGATGTCCTAGTTGTGCAGTACTTTTTTTTAACCAGGGGTGTATTAATATGATCTCAAGTGTTGATGCTAGTCCCAGCAGTGAGTCATTCATGGACTAGATGCTGCAATGTTGGAGCTGGTCTGCAGTTGGTGCTAGTAGCTTGGTCATGCAGGATTGAACGAGTGGGCTAAGACTGCCGTGTATTAGCTCTATGTAGACTAGGATCAAATGAACGAATGGGTGACTAAGACTACCATGTCTTAGCATTGCAGTGACAAAGAATCAATGAATGAGTGGTATGACTAAGACTACTGTGCCTTAGCATTACAGATCCAGAGAACAAGCAAACGAGTGTCATGGCTAAGATTACTGTGTCTTAGCTCTGCGTAGCCAGGGAAGGTGCAAACAAGTGTTGTGGCTAACACTACCATGTCTTAGCTCTGTGCCAGCGTGTATTGACCAAAATGGTTAAGACCAGATCATATTTACCCAACCCCTCCGCTCGGGCAAGATATGACATGAGGTCAATTTTTAAGCGGAGATTAAGAGGTTTAAATTCAGAGTTTTCCTTCTAGACTAGTTGCCTCACCAAAGCTGAAGAACCTAGTCTGCCCTACTATTTACCCATATCTGGAGGGAGAATAATTGGATTTATACCTTCCCCAAGGGTATTAGTGCTATGTAAACTGCAATCAGTCTCATCCAGGATTTGAACTCCTGTCACCGTGTCCATTCCCTACGATGATAACCATTACACCACGGGCAC
Organism: Sepioteuthis lessoniana; assembly: GCA_963585895.1. Classification (NCBI taxonomy): domain Eukaryota; kingdom Metazoa; phylum Mollusca; class Cephalopoda; order Myopsida; family Loliginidae; genus Sepioteuthis; species Sepioteuthis lessoniana. Next base: position 87,451 of record CAUZXS010000770.1, read on the forward strand.
CTCCATCTGGTTAAGACCAGATGGTCTTAATATCCTCATTGTGTTTGCCTCAAGGCCATCTGCTTTGACAAGTTCATGAGAACTGTCAGAGATGCTCTAACACTAGGGATGGAGACCTCTAATGGCCCTTAAAAGGACTTTACTGCATATCTACATAGGTGTGAGGTGGATGTAACCACTAGATGTAGGATCATGCCTTAAGAGCCAACAACTGCTGAAAAGGCTTGTCTATGTATAGAACGAAAGTGATATTACACTACCAAGGCCACATGAACAGAAAGTTCATCCATAAAAAATATCAGTGGTACTATTTACCCAACCCCTCCGCTCTGGCAGGATATGACACAAGGTCAATTTTTAAGCGGAGCTTAACAGGTTTGAATTCAGAGTTTTCCTTCTCCTAGACTAATTGCCTCACCAAGGCTGAAGAACCTAGTCTGTCCTACTATTTACCCATAGCTGGAGGGAGAATAATTGGATTCATACCTTCCCCAAGGGTATTAGTGCTATGTGAAATGCAATCAGTCTCGTCCAGGATTTGAACTCGAGTCACCGAGTTCATTTCCCTACGACAATAACGACTACACCATGGGCACCTCCACAAAAAAATATCAGTGGTAATACAATCCAACCTTAGCCTGAAATAGGCTTCTGAAGATTATCCACTTTATTTTGATTGGTTGACTTTTGCAAGACTGGCACTTTTAATATTGTAAACAGGTAGATTTTTTTTTTTCTTTCTTTGCAGATGCTGTTAGTCAGGTCTATGGATGATTTCATCATTTCCGGACGTAGCCGGACTTAGTGTTTTTTAAAGGATTGGAGTGGTTTGGTTTGTTTACATTTTTGAATAGGGCATGACAAAGATATGTAAGTAATAAGTGGTTGCTTAGAGTCTTGTGATTTATGTGTCCATACTTTAGTTTGGTTCTCTTTGTTTTAATGGCATATCAACCTTTGTGGGTTATTTAATGACAAAGCCATTCTTATAGAAGAACCATAGTGGTACTTTTTTAAGCCATAACTGGGAGTGGACAAAGGGGTTCATGCCTTTCCCAAGAGTATTCGTCTGAAAGTGAATATAATCGCTCAACTGGAGTTTGAACTTGCTTACTATGATGTTGCAAGTTAGACATTACGTCGCAGAGACTCACTTTTCCATATTTATATAATTTAATGCATGGACAGTAGAATGCAAATAGTCTACCCATGCATTGAATAAAGATTTCAATTTGAAACTAACTGAAGGTTAGTGATGACACCTGAAGAAAGTCAGAGGGGCTGTAACCAAAATATGAATATAACAATGTGGACAATAGTATTAGATATGCAAATAATAACAACTTTTCTTTTTGATCATTTATAGAAAGTGTATATGCTGTAACATTTATCATGATAAGAAATGAATTTGATAAACTGAGTTTGAATTCCAGCCAAGGTTGTTTTCTTTTAACTTTGTGCTAATGCCCTTGGAAAAGACATAAATCCACCTCTTCCCCACTACCAACTATTGGTAAATAGAACTGCAGACTGGGCTCTCTTGTCATGCAGGTAGGCAGACTGGTGTAAAAGAAAAATTGAATTTAAAGCCATTTAGTATAAGGCTAGCAATTCCACTATAAAAATCTACTTGCTACTGAAAGACTTGCATTTTCACAGTCATGGTGTGGCTGTAGATCTATATTCCTGATATCTCAGATATTAGGAATATATAAAAGATAAAAAATTAATTTTGACAGATATAATCTTTTTTAATGTTTAAACCTAAAGAAAAAGTAATAATATTAATGAACTATATAGGATTGATTTTAATGGTATGTCACTCTGTCTAGAGTCATTTTATGCCTTGAGATTAGGGAATCACATTCATTGTGTATTCATATTTACATTCTTTGTGTTGTTTCTTAAGAGCTTTTTTTGCACTCATTCTTATCAAATATGAATGTTATATGACCGAAAGAGATCACTTCTAATTTATCATACACACAAAATAATTATTGCAACTAGCACCCACAAGAGCATTCACTGGATGTGATCAGTGCTGAGACTTTCTTCAAAATGGAAAAAAGAGGTTTCTGCACATAGGATCAGTGCATAGGAAAATGTCGATGAAATTTGTCAAAAAATAAAATAATTAAATGTAATTTTTTGGCCAATCCATGACCTTTGCAGTAAAAAACAAAGAAAACCTAATTTGATCCAATCGGAAGAGAAAAATGATATAAAGACAAATTTCTCGACAGTGAGGCCAGATAAAAAGAAGGCAGACAACCCGCAGACTAAAACCCTCATTCTGAGAGAGAGGCAAAACTTGAAAGCACGCATCACCCACAATCACTTTCCTCTTCTCCATTTTGAAGGAAGCAACTAAGCCGTAAATCACCAAACACCTCTCTCCTCTCCACACTCGTAACATCTGATTGACCACATGCGTGTAAGTCTAACAATCCTACCACTATTAAGCATAGGACATTTTTCTATCTTTTAATTTCATATCAACACGTTTATACAAACCCTGTTATTTTGAACTTTTTACTTATTTGTTTTCAATACAATTGTTAAAATTTTTATGTGCCCTCATGTTCTTTGTTTTTACAACTGTATTTTTGTTCTTTCCTTGCAACCATATGCTGATATAACATGAATAATTCTTAAACAGACCTATTTGATCCATAGGTGGGACCCAAATAGATACTACAATTTTAAGTCAGTGTGGACCTGAGAGTAATGACAGTGAAGGAGTACTAAACACTCCCCAGATCTTGAGGCACGCTGTCAGATGCAGTTTAGTATTGTACTCAGGATACGCTCTCTTTGGTGGTAGGGCTTACTTTTCTGCCAGGGATATTGTCTGCATATTCTAAGCTTTGTCGATAGGACATAACTATACAGGAAAGGGTGATAAGTTTGCTATATTATATTTTTGTCATTAAAAAAAACAGGAATTAAAGATTACTTTTTTTTTTATTTGTAATTATGATTTAAATTCTGTAAATAGGATGTGACTCAATAATGTCGGCTGACTGTATCCCTGCAGAAAGAAAGATTATAACAAATCCATCATCTTGGATTCAAGTATTTACAACAAAGTGAAGAGACATTGATAACAACAACAAAACATGGAGATAGGATTATAACTATAAAGATGGTGTGAGGAAGAATCAAGTAAGAGGCATTTGTTTACTGTGAAGAAAGGTTAAAGGTCAATGGAATTAATGATGACACCAAGGATGAGAGGAAAATAAACATGTTTATAATTATTCCTAAGATAATGAACTTAAAGATAATTATCACTATAATGATGATGATGGTGATGATTAGAAGCAAATCTAACAATTATGAGAATGATGATTATAATTAACACAATTATGATGATTGTGGTTGGAATTTCTTAAATAAAGAATCAGAGAGTCTCCGTGGCGTCATGGTTAATGTACTGGACAGTGACATTGTAGTTAGCAAGTTCAAACACCATTCGTGCTATTGCATTCACTTTTGAACTAATGCCCTTACAAAAGTTATGAAACCCCTTATCGCTCCCAGCCATGGATTAAATAGTATCACTACTGTTTTTCTACAAGGATGACTTTGGTATTAAATAACCCACAAAGGTTGAATGTCATTTAACAAAGAAACTAAACCAAATAAAGTAGTCATTATCATTATTAATTAATTCTTTAACTAGTTTTTCTTTCATCTTATTTTGGTTGATATTTTTATCAAATTTGCTTTTTTCACTCAATTATCAAAGTTTAGAATATGTTTATCTAATTGCAATAGAGGGAGTGTCCTGGATATTACAGTGCATTCAGTGGTGAGGCCTCAGTTTTGCCATTACTCCTAGGTTTTGGATGTCTGGGGAGTGTGAAATACTCCCCTTCATTGTCATTACTATAGGTTTTGGATTTCTGGGGAGTGTAGAATACTCCCTTCATTGCCATTACTCATAGGTCTTGGATTTCTGGAGTATGCAGAATACTCCCTTCATTGCCATTACTCATAGGTTTTGGATTTCTGGAGTATGCAGAATACTCCTTTCATTGCCATTACTCATAGGTCTTGGATTTCTGGAGTATGCAGAATACTCCCTTCATTACCATTACTCATAGGTCTTGGATTTCTGGAGTATGCAGAATACAGTTCTATTTCTAATAATTCAGTTTAGTATAAGTCATTTGTTTGGACTCAGTTTAAATGTCATATCCAGGTCACTCATTTGGGAGTCATTCCCCTGCAGAAATGTAGTCAGTGTATTCTACTGCTCCAGCTGACTGGGCTAAAGTGGACTTGAGAATAATGGCAAACCCTCTTTATACATATATATTAGATATGTATGATTTGTAAATGTAAGTCAATAAAGTTAAATAGTTCCAAGTATTGCTATGTATCACAACATCAGTCATTTATTTACACACAATTAAATGATCAAACAGTTCTATTTCAAACAATTCACTTTAGCATACATCATTTGTTTGCACTCAGTTTAAATGTCAAACAGTTCTATTTGACCCATATAAAGGGCTTGTCAGGTGCTCCCACTCTGAACCAGAGTGGACGCAGGAGCAATGGCAATGAAAGGGTACTCTGCATTCCCCAAAACTTCAACATTACTGTAGCCTAACCATCAGATTGTTTTGTGTCATATACAAGATACTTGTTTGGGGGGGGGGTCTTACAGTGGACGTATTCTACAGCCAAAGCCAACTAGGCTAGACCTGGAGTGATAGTACCTCTTTGAGTTACATGTGCAGATCAAATAGATCTGTTTTCAAAATATTTTTATTAGATAGTGTTATGGTGAGATATGTAATCACCGCCATAACAGTTTAAATAAGGGACCATGTCACCGGTCACCGGACAGAGAAACACGGAGAGACACCCTGGACAGAACACGTGAAGAACTACACACTCTCTCTCTGTAAATATTACAATAAACTTCTTCTTTATTTATTCAAACCTATAGTACATATTATTTCCTTTATTTCCTTTCACGGAATACTATCTCTTGATTATCCTTATATCATTGCCACCTCAGGATATATCAGATAGGAATACTTGATATCATATAACTGTGTACAAAAAATTTGAATTTCACAAAAAATATAAATATAAACATAAAATGTATTGATTTCCATCAACTCTTGGCACAAAATAAATTGAGACTGGTGGATCTCCTCATGGTGTAATGGTTACAGCAATGGACTGCAAAATCGTAGTAAGCGAGTTTGTACTCCAGTCACGCTATTATGTTCAATTTCGAACAAATACCCTTGGGAAAGGTATGAACCCCCTTATCCTCCAAGTTATGGATTAAATAGTAGCACTACTGTTCTTCTAGGATGGCTTTGGCATTAAATAACCTATAACGGTTGATATACCATTAAGCAAAGAAACCAAACCAAACCAAATTGAGACTGTCAAGCTATCAATCAACAATGAATTTAACAGTTAGGTAACTTTTTTATAAGTATGTTTCTTTTTTCTCCAAATTACTTAGAAAAGTCCATTCAACATAAAATCAATTAGAATTTCATTTATTGGCTCAGATTTACATTTATTGCTTTATCTTTTCTTTCAGGTACAGGAAAGACACTATGTGCTTCTATGGTCATTTCTCAGATGCTCAAATCAAACCCCAAGAGATCAGTTTTATTTTTAGTGGACAAGGTGCTACTTGCTTTCCAACAGAAGAATTTCCTTGAGACTCAATTATGTAATATTGTTTTTGAAAGGTAGGCATTTTCACTGATTTATATATATAAAAAAAAAAAAAAAAAAAGAAAGGTATTGAGCTCTTAGTTACAAACAGAAATGAAGAAACTAAAGAGAGTAGAATAAAAATAGACTCTAATTACTGCAGTTTTTTTTTATTTCTATTTTATAATGCTAACATGCAAGTTTAGTCTAGAAAATAATGAGACTGATTTCTTGAACCATCTTGTTATTGTATTATGATCAACTACACATTCAATTGATACACAAAAAATGTTTTTGGTCATTCATTACATGTTCATCTGTGCAGCTTTCAAATCACACACATAGTGAAGCAAGGCACAACATGTCAGTTCACCAATTACCATGGTACTACTAACTACAGTGGATGCCTCCCAGGGCTTGTACTACTTTGGTCACATGATATAGACTGCAAACAAGCACATACTACCAAAACATTGCAAAACTTTTGACTCACTCTAGTATTAGTATCATCAAAACAGATGCTGACTGTTAGTTTGGATTTTGAAATTTAAGAATCTTTTTGTTAAAATTACTAAACGGTATAACTGAAGATTATTATTGTTTGTGATTCTTTACTAATACTATAAAGCATAACTGAAGATTATTATTGAACAGCAATATTGTTTGTGTTTTATTATTATTATGCCAAAGTATAAATGGATATTACAATTGAAGAAAAATATTGAAATCATTCAGCCTGTTTAATCTACTCTACTTCATTGTTATTATTAATATTTTCTTAATATTTATTATTTATGGCTTGAAATGAAGGAATATCAAAGAAACTGCATTATTGATTTTTTTATTCTGAGATTAATGGTGATTCTATGTAAAGTAAAGTTGGTGACCATAGTTGAGGGTAACCCGGAGGCTCCCTTTTCGATAGCTACTACACCAAAGTGTAGGGGAGGGCACTACTCCTTTCCCTGGATTGCTCTACTTTACCCTTGATCCTTACCTTATAATGCTTAGTGTTATGCAATGAGGCATCAAGTACCATTTTTTGAGTCTTTGGTATGACTCAATCTGGAATTGAACCCAGGTCTCCCGGGCCGTTGACGAACACTCTAAGCATTATGCCAATGTCCAGTCTTCTTTTGATTGTGCTGGTTTTGTCTTGGCTAAAATTCTTTATTCCTCTGGTTTACAAGATTGACAGGTAATCTTTACCCTTGTAATTCTTATTAGAGAATTTAGAGTTCCAATATGTGGTTAAAAGTTTTATACTTTGATTTCAAGTATAACAGCCAAGTAGGAACACTTTCAAGCTGTAGCCATGTTGGTACTACTGTATGGTTGCAATGGTTGGAGAAAAAGTTAGATGGGAACTACTCAAGGATGCTGCATACTGTTTTAAATAGATCCTGGAAACAGGACTCAACAAAACAGCAGTTTTATGGCTACTTACCTCCCATCTAGCAAACCATCCAAGTAAAGCAAACAAGACATACAGGCCACTGCTGGAGTAGCAAGGACAAACTCATAAGCAATGTCGTCCAATAGTCTCCAACTCATGAACACATCAGCATTGGTTGATCAGCAAAAATTTACATTCATCGGCTCTGTGTGGATACTGGGTGTCATCTAGAGAACTTACCCAAGAGTGATGGCTAATAGGAATAGATGGCAAGAGAGAGTCAACAGAATTTGTGCTGTTGACATATATATAAAAAGAATGTTTTTGTTGAAAGAAAAAAAAAATATTTTAAAGTGAATAGATTCACAAGTAGATTTTTTTCTAAGTTATTTATTTTCACAAACATGAACACAGTCTTGCAGACTAACAGAATACACTCTTGTAAAAAGAAAAAGAAAGAAGAAAGAGAGGAATAACACCTGTAAAGATAAAAATCTGTCACAATTAACACATTAATGTGACCTGGAAACTCTCAGATAGGAATCCCGGAGTTAAAAAGAACAACAGTCTTATCAAGGCTGTTGCCGTTATATAAATCAAAGATGATGCCATCATCATGCATTATAATCTTCCTGATGAAAATGTTGGTACACTTGAAATATGTGTTGAAGAAAAATAAATAACTTAGAAAAGAAATCTACATGTGGACCTATTCATTTATATATGTATATATATATATATATGTATAGCTTTGGAAATTGTCTAAACAATCTCACTGATTTAACCAAAAATAAATAACTGAACTTTAGCATCAATTTTTGGTTACTGTTGAAAGATTCCATTTTTTTTATTTGACTTTCAGTCTTCATGATATAAAGACACTAATCACAAACACTGAATTATATGCTGGAAAAAAAGAAGCAAAAGAGTATCTCACAAAAAATAGTGAGGATTATAGAAGAGGAAAAAAAAAGAATAAAGAATGGGTTTGTTTATTGTTAGGACTTCACAATTCTAATTGAAAAGATTGGAAATGGCCAATTGGTACATATTGACCTTCGATAGCATTTTAGTTGTGGATTTCTAAACAAGATATGCACCTGTGTACACAAGGGGACAGCAGAAATAAATCACATGAATTGAGAACTGGAATGAAAATGTGTGGGCGTTGAGAATATTATATAATGACAAAAGATTTGCAGACAGTTTCATCAGAGATTTCATCAGATTTGGAGCGCAGTCAGTGAGTGTCAGTGACACAGTTAGTTGAGGGGGGGGTCCCATCAAAGAAGCAAGGCTCTGAATATGTCTCCAATGCTGTGTCAATTATAGGGGTCCTCCGTCTCCCTGTTTCTCTCTCACTTGCAGCCATTTTGACCCTTTCGCCTTTCATGACAATAAAGAAGAGATATATATTTTTTATAAGCAAGTCCTTCATTCCAGCTATATAACACAATGACAAAAGAGAAAATCAGTTCAAGGAACATTTAGAATACTTAAATGTAACATCCAATTTCCTGTTTATCATTTGTTTTTTATATGACACTGCTACTTGTCTTTGTTAACCAGGTATGATTATCATGAACACAAAATGATCCCACGGAAAATTGAAATTGCAGTACTCTGTGGTGGCAATCATTTTACCCCACAAATGCATTACTGGATGTACGATATTGTTGTTTGCACTGCAGGTAAGATACTTGTTTAAAAATATTGGTGGGGAAAAAATGTATTGACCCAGTAACATTTTAGATGCAGTTTAATTGGGACAAAATGGATATAGAGTAATCTGACTCAATTAAGTTGGTCAACTACAGTCGAAGACAACCCAAAGGCTCCCTTTTCAATACAATAGCTACTATAATATACAGGAGGGTGCTACTCCTTTCCCTTGGTTGCTTCACACCTTATAATGCTGAGTGTTAAGCAAGGAGGCATCAAATACCATTTTTTGAGTCTTTGGTATGACTCGACCTGAGATTAAACTCCGGTCTCCTGGGCCATTGGCAAACTCTTCAATCATTAGGCCAATAGGCCAGTCAATTAAGAACCCATAAAAACTCTATATATGTGTATTTTAAATCTTGATATAATATATGTTCAGTATTACCCATGAATAAGAATAATTCAACTAATTTTTTGTAAAAAGTTAATTTTCTTTTAAACCAAATATAAGTAAGTAAAGAGGGTGACCTGAAGGCTCCCTTTTCAATAGCTACTACACCGAAGTGTAGAGGAGTGCACTACTTCTTCCCCTGGATTGCTTCACTTTACTCTTGATATATACCTTATAATGCTGAGTGTTAACCAAGGAGGTACCAAGTACCATTTTATAAATCTTTGGTATGACACAACCTGAGATTGAACCCTGGTCTCCTGGACCATTGGCAAACACTCTACCCACTAGACCAATGAGCTGGTTTTAAATATACCGGGATTTTATTATTTCTAATGGAATATTATAAAATCAAAATGGATACTATTTGTAATTATTTAATACCAAACTCTACAGCATTGAAATAATTAAATTTTGCTAACCATCTTATCAAGATAACTAAGTAAAAATTATAATTTTGTTATAAATATACAAAAAAATTTCACCAAGATAAATCTCGTCCTGTTTATTTGTAATAATTTTTAAACCATCCACCTGGCCAATACCTGTTACAGCTAAATGTTGAATATATGTACATATGTTTAGAGGTGGTTCATGTTTTTCTTTTGATAGAGCAATATGTAGAGGTAATTTACTAAGCTTTTTGCTTAGATGTGGCACAGGGCCATATGAAAGGGGCACCCAATGAGATTCGAACTCATTCGTGTAGGTTTTCTAGGCGAGCTTGCTAACCATTACACCACCAAAGGCGCCTAAGAGCAATATGTAGAGACCAAATCTTTTGTCTTGTTTCTGTTTCACGGATAACTCTTCACTTTGCCAAATAGAGGCTGATTTGTAAAATAAGCAATCCTTTCTTCAATGCGTTTTAATAAGTAGTATTTCTGTCACACGAAAAAAGGTTTTTGCTACTAATGTAAGTCAGTTTCACACATAATAAAGAAGACACAAGACACGAGTTGACAACTCATTTTATTTAATATAAAGAACTGCCCCTTACAAGGGACACAACTGTATCTAACAGACACAGTAAGGTAGATAACTGAAACTTCCTGTATATATATATATATATTATTATCATTTTGCCCCATAAAGCAAAGGTCATTAACATAAAATGAAATAAGGGGAGAATCCCAGTAGCATAGTGGCTAACATGCTGGACTGTGACAGTGTAGTAACCAAGTTCAAACTCCAATTGTGTCATTATATTCATTGTTGAATTAATACCTTTGGAATAGATATGAATCTCCTTATCCTCTCAGCTATGAATTAAATAGTATTACTACTATTCTTCTACAAGGATGACTTTGGCATTAAATAACTCAAAAATTTTGATATGCCATTGAACATAGAAACTAAATCAAACCTAAAACAGCTAGCCTTATTAGGGTTTAAATTCAACTTGTCAAGTCCCATGACAATTAAGTTGTTTATGCCTCCTTTTCTAAAACACTCAGCATCAAAATGTTTAACATTAGTTAGAAACAAGCTCTCTGCCTCCTTTTCTAAAACACCCAGCATCAAAATGTTTGGCAAGCTCTATGTCTTTTTAAAAAAAAAATTATTTTTCTCTTTTTTCTTTTTTCAGCATTTTGTGCAAACTTGATGAGAGAGAAAACCTTGAAGTGGTCCGATTTTAGTTGTGTTGTTATTGATGAGGTTCACCATTGTGTCAAAAACCATCCGTTTAAAAAAATTGTAGAAAATGAACACCTCATTTTAGAAAAACGAGCCCGTCCTCAAATACTTGGTTTGACAGCTTCTCCTGCAGCCAGTCAAAACATTCCCTGCACTGTTGAGATGCTCAATACTCTGTGCAACCACCTGGGTGAAGCAGAGATTGCCATTGTGGAAGAATCTATTGATGATTTGAACAGGTATAGATCTAACGCAACTCTCAAAGCAGAGATGCTCCCACCAACCAAGGAAGACATTCTGTTTAACAATTGTCTTCAAAGCTATCTCATAGAATGCCTTGTCATACTGAATAAAACTTGGAATTTCTGGGAGATTTTTGAGCTCATCATAGAGGATGAAATAAAGACTAAAGCAGTCAAATTGAAACCAGATTATCTCACACCAGGTGTATTGCTCAATCTAAAAAATATTCTTCATCAGTTTCGATATAAGTTTAAAAAAGAATCCGTTCTTTTTAGCCACACTATGAAAATCCTTACTACACTAAATATCTCTTTGGAATTGGGCATCCCTCTTGTGAAGGACGACCTAGGAGACCTTTTGGATGAAGAAAATCCTGAAGGATTTTGTATTGCAAGTCTTTTTGGTCTACCTTGTAAATACTTAATAGAACTTTGTCAGATGTATCTTGACAAAATGAAAGATGAATCCTTCTACAAAAAGACTGATGGCATAATGTCAACTATTGGTTTCCTAATTAACAAGTTAACTTCACCAGATGTAATTGAATGGAAGAGAAATGAAGAGGGCAACATGCCTATGATTCTGATCCTTGTAAAAGAGAGGATCAGTTGTAAAAGGCTTTGTGATATTCTTAAGAAATGTCTGGCTTTCAAAGGATATAATCTCAGTGTAGTAGCAATTGTGGGACATGGCAGTGGCAATGATTTTGGAATGAAAATCAAGGCACAGGAAAATACCTTGAAGGAACTCAAAGACAGAAAACACCAGGTAATCATTGGTACATCTGTGGTGGAAGAAGGAATTGACTTGCCAGAATGTCAATTGGTGATAAGCATGAAGCCCCCAAGTAATGTGACTGCTCTCTTGCAAATGAGGGGTCGAGCGAGGGTAAGGAATGGTGTCTTCCTTATTGTCTGTGAGAAAAATGAGGATAAAGAAAAAATAAATGTCTTACTTCGTCAAGAGAACATCATGGAGAAAGCTACCCAGGAAGTTGTTAGAAAATACAAAAAGTGTTTTTAAACATTATCAAAAAGCACTTGCCTGTTTACATGGTATACTCATTTAAATATTTTTTTGATTTAAGATATAAATCAAAATAACAGAAAATTGTATTTCTAATATCAATAAAAATTAACTTTCTCCAAATTTTTGTATAAATATTGAAAATGATTTTCCTGTTTTTTTTCTTATATTTCTGCATTACCAGAAGATACTGCAATTATTTGTGTATAAGATGCACTATTTTTCCAGATTTTTCAACCCGAAAGTTTGGGGAGGTGGGGTATTAGAGATGAGAACTATTTAAGTAACTTTTTCCGGCTACATACCTCACCATATTTGGGATGGGATGACCAAAAATAAGATGTATCTGTAGTCAAAACTAATGTGTTTTATATTGTTACAGACAAATATTCACTGGAATGTCTGCTTGCTTATAATTTTGTTTATTCTTATGTGAGCTTATTTTTGCTGCAAGGTTGTTGCATTTTAGTGTGAACGTGTCTGTATGTTTGCTCAAAATACTTTAAAAATTTTGTGCTTTAAAACATTATGTAAACTGTACATCGTATTTTTTCAGTCAGTACAAACTGATAAAAAGTCAAAAAAATCCTAAATCTAAGTCAAATTTAATTGCTACAAATTCTAAAAAGGTCAGTGCATATTATACACAAGAATTTTTTTTCCAGAATTTCATTTTCCAAACTTAGTGGAGCATGTTATACATAAATAATCTTGGTAGTTTGGTTTGGTTTATTTGTTTAATGGTATATCAACACCTTATGGGTCATTTAATGCTAAAAATTAATTAATTTCTAAATGTTTAATTGTAATCAGTCTTCCATTACAATCATTTTCTAAATTATACATTTTTGTCAATATAAAATTATTTGTTTGCATACTGTTATATGGTATGAAGTATTCCTATTCAATACTAATAATTTTCAAATCGATCTATTTCATAAGAAAATTATATTGTTTAAAGTAACTGTTCCTATCTAATAATGTATGGTTCCCAGTACTATCTAGCATAAAGAATTTGCAACCAATTATATGATTTCAAGTAACTCATAATAATAATAATCCTTTGTAAACAATTATAGCTATTCTTAATACAAATAATTTGTATAGAGTTAAATGATTTCAAGTATTCTTATCTAACATTAATAATTCTATTGATGATTTATTTGCACTGAACTCAAACATTTATTTTAGCTCGCTGTTGGCAGGGCTTAGAATATGCTAAATGTATCCTCTTGTTGTAGTAATGCCTCGAACAATCTTACCTCAAAGAAACAGAAGGAGTGCTCTCTTTGCTGCCGGCACGTGGAAATCAGAAGGAAAGGAAGCAAGAGGTGTGACTTGTTTCATGGAGGAGAACGAGATAAGCCTATGTGAAGTGGCGGGATTTGATGAAGATAAAAGAGACTAAGTTTGAAGGGGAAAACCACAGCATTTTGCTGATGTCTGATTGGTGCACATCCATCAGTTCATTTTGCAAGTTAAGCGAGTTGACTAGCGTCCAGTCAGTTGATTCTTCTTTGACGAGACTTCTGAAACCAACTACACCTCTGCAGAAGGATAAGACCCCCAATCATCCCAAAAGCAGTGGAGTATCCTGAATATGACACTAAAATATATCTGGTGGTGAGGGAGAGTTCAGAGTACCCCTTCATTACTATTACTACCAAGTCTATTCTGGTTTGGAGTGGTAGTACCTGTTAGAGTCCTATGTATGAGTCAAATATATTTGTTTGCAAATTATTTGTATTAGATAGGAATATGTGAAACTATACAACTGTATGTTAATTATTTGTATTAGGAATATGTGAAACTATACAACTGTATGTAAATTATTTGTATTAGATTGAAATGTGTGAAACTATACAACCAGATGCAAATTATTTGTATTAGGAATATGTAAAACTATGCAACTGTATGTAAATTATTTGTATTAGATAAGAATACCTGATATATAACTATGTGCAATAACTTTTAAGAAACTACACAAAAATGTAAATATAAATATACACTGTACACAATTTACTAATTTCTTGGCATAAAATAACCCCAAACAGGTTGACATACCATTAAAATCAATCGATCAGATCTATTCAACTCCTAGATGAAACTCTTACAGATACTACCTGGACGAGTGGGTAATAGCAACAAAGGGATACTTCACATTCTCCAGAGCTACAGAACTGGAGCCTCACCAATAAATACAATTTAATGTTATATACAGGGCACCCAGTTTGGGTTGGGGTATTACTCATCAGCAAAGGAGGTGCTGATGGTGTAATGGTTATCGTCGTAGGAAATGGACACGGCGACACGAGTTCAAATCCTGGACGAGGCTGATCACATTTCACATAGCACTAATACCCTTGGGAAAGGTATGAATCCAATTATGCTCCCTCCAGCTATGGGTAAATAGTAGGACAGACTGGGTTCTTCAGCCTTGGTGAGGCAACTAGTCTAGGAGAAGGAAAACTCTGAATTCAAACCTGTTAAACTCCGCTTAAAAATTGACCTTGTGTCATATCCTGCCCGAGCGGAGGGGTTGGGTAAATAGGATTACTCATCAGCAAATACACACACACACACATATAAGAGAGATATCTCATTATAAGCTCTTCTGTTCCTTAGTGCTCTTATTTAGGTGTAATAATGTGTGAGTATATATTTATATGTTGATGTCTTTTTCGGTTGATGAGACACTGCTTCCTAGGCAGTGTCTCATCAACCAAAAAAGACATCGACACGCGGCTAACGAAGGCATGGACAGCTATCAATAAGCTATCGAACATATGGAAATCAAACCTGACCGATAAAATGAAACGCAGTTTCTTCCAGGCAGCGGTCGTGTCTATACTGCTGTATGTATGCACCACTTGGATGCTAACAAAATGGCAGGAGAAGAAGCTAGATGGCAATTACACAAGAATGTTGAGAGCAATATTGAATAAGTCCTGGCAGCAACACCCAACAAACCATCAACTATACGGCCACCTGCCTCCAATCACGAAAACTATCCAAGTTAAATGAATCAGACACACAGGACACTGCTAGAGAAGCAGAGATGAGCTCATAAGTGATGTACTCCTATGGACCCCCACATATTGCTGAGCAAAAGCAGGACGACCAGCTAGAACATACATACAGCAGCTATGTGAGAATACAGGATGTAGCCCTGAAGACCTGCTGGAGGCGATGAACGATAGAGAAAAGTGGCGAGAGAGGGTCAGGGATATCCGTGCTAGCGGTACGACATGATGATGATGATGATATATTATATGTTCAGCTCTAATATAGAGGGTGCTTGACTGTAGACCCTGCAAATGAAAATGATGAATACACTGTCTCTTTTGTCTTGGTATTGTGTTACGCCAAAAAGTGAGTTTCTAGTAATTCAGTAAGCTTTTTGTTTTGATGTGGCACTAGACACTATAAATGGGGTCCTCTTTGAGACTCAAACTCACTTGTGAAGGTTTGCTAGTCTAGCTTGAAAAAATGAGTTTTTAAACTTACTTTTTAATTTGATTTTTTAATGTAAGTTCTGGTAAACAATAATTAATAAAAGGCTAGTTGTGTAAACATTTTGGCTGCAAAACGTGTTGCCTTTCATGGTATATAGGTTACATAAAGCTACTAACATTGTGGTTCTCAGCTACTTATCCAGATAAGCACTCTAACCAAAAAAAAAAGTATCAAATTCATGTAAAGCTCAATTTGATCCGTAAAATATTTGTGCCATTAATAAGTGGGGGATTATTAAAACATGTAAGACAAACTGGTACTTATGATTGTCTTTTACTCTATCATATACAGGGTGTCTCAAAATAAATGCAACCCATTAATATGATAGTAATTTATTATTGAGATCAGGGCAATGGCAGTCATTTGGAACATGTCCTGTAAAAAAAAATGTATTCTTTGAGCTAGAGACATCAAATCAATGTGGGTTTTTTTAGATTGTTATTATATCAGCTTCCAGGACATACAATCTTTTTTTGAGTTTCTTGTCTCAGTAATAAATCATTATCATATTGATGGGTTGCATCTATTTTGAGACAGTTTCAAATGATTTTTGTCTCCAAAAAAGTAGTGATGCAAAATATTTTTCCTCTCTTGTCCAAGGCACTGTGACTGAGGATTAGTAGTTGTTATAGTATA
Source organism: Sepioteuthis lessoniana (assembly GCA_963585895.1). Lineage (NCBI taxonomy): Eukaryota > Metazoa > Mollusca > Cephalopoda > Myopsida > Loliginidae > Sepioteuthis > Sepioteuthis lessoniana. The sequence goes on from CAUZXS010000770.1 coordinate 103,719, forward strand.
CTATTTTCAAATCTGAAACAAAAAAAAAACACATTATTAGTAGTAGAGCTATTAGCAGTCACATGGGTTTCATGTATATTGAGACACCTTGTAAGTTGTGATAACTGCAAAATATCTTAGATATAAGGCTGTGCTCTATGTAGATCAGAGATGGTTGGTTGTTTTATTTTACAGCATATCAACCCTTTTCAGGTCATTTAATGTTGAATTAAGTCATTTTGATAAAAGTTTCAAACAATTCAGTTTAGCGTAAGTACACAGTTTAAACCCACAGTTAAACGATCAAACAGTTAATTTCAACCAATTCAGTTTAGCATAATAACACAGTTTAGTTTTACATGAGCCACAGAAAGGACCCTATCAGGTACTACCATTCCAGGCCAGAGTAGACCTAGGAGTGATGCTAACAAAGGGGTACTCCACATTTCCCAATGCTCGAGCATTACTGAAGCCTCACCATCAGATTGATTAGTCTCATCATCAGGACATTCGCTGGGGGAGTTTTATCCCACTGCAGATATGCAGTTGGTGTATTCTACAGCTCTAGTGATATCAACAATTTTAATGAAAATGGAATTAATCATTTTCCAATGTCCAGGATCTGAAAAATGGATTGAGGAAATATTTTTTTATTTAGATAAAATAATAAATATTTCATCAATTGATAACCAACCAACCAACCAACCAATCTAATTATAAGAGATTATTTGTGTGTCTGCCTGTAACAGAAACCATATCACCACCAATGTCACAATTCTCTTATTTATGTCAATCTCCATGACTCTTTTTATTTAAATCTCATTTATTAATAAAATTGTTTCATATTATTAACACTGTTGGCCTTGGATATTCATCTGTGCCTCCCATCAGGCAGGATTTGATACAAAGTCTTTTTTATTCTGGGGATGTAGGGGAGGAGGAGGAGGTCGGGGACTAGCTAAGATTCATGCACTACTGGTCAGTGCTGGTCATATGATCACTTGGTGCAATGTGAACTATGCTAGCCTTTGCTAAGTCTCCCAGCACATATACCAGGTGACCTTGTTGGTCATAGATTCACCAGACCTAAAGGTATACTGCAATGTGAATCTATGATTGTCTTTGTTTTGCCTCCTAGCATGTATGCCAGGTGGTCCAGTGCTAGACTAGAACAGCAAATTAATGCTGTTGGCCTTGATATTTATCCATGCCTTAAACCAGGTAGGATTTGACATAAGGTTTTTTTATAGTGGAGATTTAGGGAAGGGGATTTTGCACACAAGGCAAAATATGCACTGGTACTCCAAGGATCACTAGGTGCAATGTGGTAGCCTTTGCTAAGTCTCCCAGCAAAGCCAGGTGACCTTGCCAGTTATAGATTTACTAGACTCTGAGGTCTAGAGCAATGTGAATCTTTAGGGATCATTGTCCTGCCAAGTGCTAGACTGGAACAGCAAATTAGTGCTGCATTCTTATAACATGCAATTCTATTTATATATACAAACAAATAGCTGTTTACAGCGGAAACAGGAAGGCTAATTTGATTATTGATCTTAAAAATTTGATTTTAATGAATATTTGCTGGGTATTATTGATTTCTAATTGTTTGGTTTTATTTTAAAAAATATGAGCAAAAATTCTATCAATAAGTTTGAAAAGAAATTCATTTATGAAAAGGAATAAATGTAATCTTATTCTTAACCAAGTTAAATTGTTAAATTAGGAAAATTTAGCAATGAAAGCAGGGAGTGATGGGAAGAGCTAGCATTCAAGGTATACTATTCTTCAATTATACAACTTCTGTTTAAAATAAGATTAGTATAATAATTTAATTTTAAGAAGTATTAAACGCTATTTCTGATTTTTTGCTTTGCCCAACATTTTTTTTCAATATTTACATACACTTAAAGCAATCTTATGTAGAATTTTATATAGAAATCAATTAAAACAGAATAAAAATAAGCGTAATTGTTTTATATACAATTTTTTTTATAGTTTTGTTAGTCTTTCTAATTTGATATATTCTATTACATTAAAATTTAGATACTTGTAGCCAGTAGAGGGTACATATTTCGGCTTGTATTTATAATTAAGCTATTTCATTGAATTATTCATCTTATTTCTTGTAGCTTTAAAGTAGTTTCCTAAACTGTATCTTCCCCATTTTCAGTGATTTTGAGCCACCACTGAGTATGTATAGGCATAGCATGCATATATATATATATATATACACACACACACACACACACACAGAGGCGGGGTGCAAAGTGTATCTGTTGGAGCATAGGTGTAGAGTATGTATGTGAATGTGTTTGGTTTAGTTTGGTTGGGTCAGAGTGGACATGGAAGTAATGGCAATGAAGAGGTACTCCACATTCTCCAAATCTCAAAGTCTGGAGCCTGGTCATCAGATGGTTTAATGTCATATCCAGAACTCCAGTTAGGTGCAGGAGGGGGTGTTACCCTCCGCAGAGATGCAGTTAGTTTATTCAACAGCCCCTGCCAACTGGGCTATGTATGTGTGTGTGATAGCAACAAAGAGGTAGCTAAACAAGTCAGGGAGGTCAGCAAATACTAAAAGATAATGAAATAAAAAGAGAAGTTGGAGGTGCTCATGGTATAATGGTTACCATTATAGGAAATGGACACAGCAACCTGAGTTCAAATCCTGGATGAGAGTGTTTGCATTTCCTAGTGCTAATGGCCTTGGGAAAGGTATGAATCCAATTATTCTCCCTCCAGCTACGAATAAATAGTAGGGCAGACTAGGCTCTTTGACTTTGGTATAACAACCATTCTAGGAGAAGGAAAACTCTTATTTCAAACATGTTACAACTCAGCTTAAAAATTGACCTTGTATCATATTGACCTTGTATCCTGCCTGTATGGAAGGGGTTGGTAAATACATAAAATAGAAGGAGGATTTCTCAGTGGGAATGGAAGGGTTATTTTTTAATGTCCTTAATAAACCGAAGTTATCAGAGCTTGTACAACCAGAGGTCAATTGACAAGAATCTAATTTTTTTTTTTGTCTTTTAGTACTGAGTGGTCAAAGTTGGAAACCAACTCTGTTGGTAGGGCTTGGAATACATTGTATCCAATGCAGTGGGCTAAGGTCCCCTCCCCACTAAAAAAGGTGTCCTGGGTATGAGATTAAACTGCATCTGTCGGTAAGCACCATTTCTGGGGAATGTGGAGTACTTCTTCATAGGCATTACTCCCAGATCAACTCTGACCTGGAATGGTAGTAACTGTAAGGGTGTCATTTATGGGTCAAATACATCTGTTTGAAAAATTATTTGCATTCAATTGGTCTAAACAAAAAAAACAGTATTAGGAAACATCTACTCAAAAAAAATATATATAAACATGAGATTCCCTAAGCTCTAAGAACAGGTTGGCATGGCATTATTATCAATTGAAGTCAAAAAATGTTTTGCTTTTCTGTAAGTGGAAACTCTATATATTCAAGGAGGCAATTCAAGTCTCAGGTGGCGAGTCACAGCTAATCAGTGAGGCAGACCACTGCTTCTTCATCATCGACATCACGAAAGTTAAAGTCAACTTGTCTTTGGCTGAAGAATGAAGTGTCACTCACACCGTTTCTGTTAGGATTGTTTAAATGACAAAAATACAAGGGTACTTTTGGATTCATTTTGTTTCTGCTTTTCTTTTCTTTTCTTTATTAAATGGACTGGCTACAAATCAGTACAGCCACATAGAAAGAGGAAGAAATAAAAAGGACAGTCTGTTTAATCAGATATGTATTGCTTCAGGTCTGGTGTCATTAAAATGCAAATGGCTGGTTGGTTGGTTGTTGGGATTTTATAACATATCAACCTTTGTAGTTTATTCAATGGCAAATCCATTTTATACAAATAATCATTTCTGTTTCAAACGATTCAGTTTAGCATTAGTGGAGTTTAATAGTCAAAAACATTTCTATTTCAAGCTATTCAGTTTAGTTCAACAGTTCTAATTCAAACCATTCAGTTTAGTATAAGTGTAGATTTTGTTTACAGTTGCTGGTTGGTTGTTTGGGTTTCATGGCATATCAATCTTTGTAGGTTATTTAATGCCAAATCCATTTTTATACAAATAAACATTTCTATTTCAAACAATTCAGTTAAGCATAAGTACACAGTTCAATTGTCAAAAAACATTTCTATTTCAAGCTAGTCAGTTCTTATTGAAGAAATTCAGTTTAGTATAGCTATAGTTTTCGTATATACACAGTTAAATGTCAAAACAGTTCTATTTCAAGTAATTCTATTTAGCATAAGTACACAGTTTAGTTCTATTTAACTCATAGATAGGGCCCCATCAGGTGCTACCACTCCGGGCCAGAGTGGACCTGGGAGCAATGGCAATGAAGGGGTGCTCCACATTCCCCAAAGCTCCAGCATCGCTGGAACCTCATCATCAGATTATTTAGTGTCATATCCAGGACACTCGTTGCAGGTGGGAGGAGTCTTACCCCTCTGCAGAGATGCAGTTGGTGTATTCTACAGCCCTGGCCAACAAGGCAATAAAATGCAAATGAATTTATTAGCTAAACTACATGTACATTAAAGGAGAGAAAAATATAAAAGTTTATATAGAATTTTATTTCAAAACAATTTTAAGGTTTTAGTTTGATGTTAAAACCACTTTGGGGTTCAGTATTTGGAAACACTTTATCCATTTATTTTTGCATGTTTCTATTATTGTCGTGATATTGTCCAATATGTTTTTTTTTTTTCAGTTATTTTTATGATGTTGAACTTTGTAGCTCTGTAAAAATCATAGCTACTTTAGCAGATATGTTGTTCTGTGAGTATTAGTTTATTGTAATCCATAGATTTAATTCTTCTGTCTCTATAGTTATTTAATCAAAAGTAAAATGACCACTCTGACTTTCCAGTGTATTGTTTTTGCTAGAGTGCGCAGTCCAGTAAATGAATTAAGATTCATTGTAAATTAAAAAAAAAATTTATGGTGAAGCTAGTGAATGAGTTGGTTGATTTGAGGTGTTTGCAACATAGGTTTGGTTTGGTTTTGTTTTGTTTTAGTTGGGTTTTATGGCATATCAACCCTAGTCGGTTATTTAATGACAAATCCTGTTTTTAAATATATTACATATATGATTTGTAAATACAGTTTGGAGATAACATTTTTAAATGAACCTGAGCTCATTTTTTGCACACAGTTAAATGGTTTCAAGTCTTTCTATCTAAAACAAATAATTATATTTACTCTTAATCATTTGTTTAAATACATTTAAATAGTTTCAAGTATTGCTAAACTTTAAAATTGTATTGCTTATAAGTATTGCTATTCAACACTATTTATTCATTGGCACATAGTTAAATGGTTCCAACTATTGCTATGTTCAATCAATATTTTAATTTAGGCACAGTTTCAAGTATTGCTATTTAACACTAATAATTCTATTTGATATAACTTGTTCGTTTACACACAGTTAAATGACCAAACAGTTTTATTTCTAACAATTCAATTAAGCATAAATCATTTGTTTGCACTCAATTTAAATGTCAGTTCTATTTGACCCATAGATAGGACCTTATCAGGTAGTACCACTCTGGATCTGACAGGGATATCAATGAAGGGGCACGCTGCATTCCCCAAAGCTCCAGCATTACTGGAGCCTTATCATCAGATTGTTTAGTGTCATATCCAGGACACTCATTGAGGGGTTTTAACCCTCAGCAGAGATGCAGTCTGTGCATTCTACAGTCCCAGCTGACAGGGCTAAGAGAAAGTAGGGATATATATATATCCTTACTTTCTCTCTCATATACAAATATATATATTTAAGCATGTTTGATAAAATAATAAAGACACATTTTGTCTATATAATTTTATTAAGATCCTTTCAAGTTTCCTGACAAGTATTTTGGTTGGAGTTGGTAGATGAATTTACCGAAATTATTATAGTCACCTTTTCAACTAAAATTTTTCGAAATTTGGATTTGGGAAAAGAGTGGCTTTTAAGATGTAGGCCTATAGAACTAGAATCATTAAGGTGTATTTTTTCAATTATGTATGACAGTTTGTGTTTTATGGCTTGTAAAAGTTTACTTAGGAGAGAATTTTTTTAGTTTGTTATTCACATTATGTGCTTCAGTGTTTAAGGTGTTAGATTTTTCTTTATTGTAGTTAATTTGTCTTTTTACAAGACTACACCAATACTTTCGTGTGTCTGTATTGTTGTGAGCTGCAGGATCATGTATTTTAAGATATGTGTAATTAAGCAACAGTCTTTCATTTAAGCATGTTTGATTAAATAATAAAGACATAGTAGCTTAGCTCATAAAACAGCTGTTACGAATAACAAGGTTACACAGATGCAAAAGGTATCTGAGTTTAAATCATACTAAGAGCTGATTGTTAATCGTTTTTTCCGAGATTCGCTATTTCTCGCTGTAGAAAAAAAATTGACGATCGTAAAACCTGATTCTTTCTTTGTTTTGAAGTTTGAACTCACTACGATTCCGCAAATTCAATACGTTAGCCACTAACGTCACGATGACCCCCTCCACCGATAAATAAGTAAGAAAGCAACTAAAATTAAAAGATGAAAAGAAAACCCTACTGCCCAGTCGGTGGGGTTTAGAATATAGTTAGTGTATCCCCTGCAGAAGGGTAAGACCCTACTGCACTCACTCACAAAAAGCTGTCCTTGATATGGCACAAAACTGCATCTAATGGTGAGGCTCCTGTTCTGGACATCTGGAGAATATGGATTATCCCTTTATTACCATTACTCCCTGGCAGTGACGGATCAAATGGGGACGGAGGCCCCGGGCGGCAATTTAAGGGGGTGGCATTTTGCGGGTGAAAAAAAAAATTGAAAAAAAATTTGTCTATGTAATTTTATACTCCTGATATGTTAGTTTTAAAGAAAGAATGTAAAGGAGATAAAGTGCACATCATTTTTTTCTTTTAATTATCAAACTCTTTTATTTATCTTTACATGAACCATTGTTAATCATTAGTTATGACTGATATTTTCTTATATTTTAATTTTAGTTGTTCTCTATCATCATCATCATCATCATCATCATCCTGACAACTCAATCAGGTCTTCAATCTTCAACAAAAAACAGCATAAATCCGAAATATTGAACCTTTTAAACTCATCCTTTGCTCTCTTCTTAATCTTTCTCAGTGTGATATTTGTCACTATTCTTTTTTATCTCAAAGTATTAAAGATATTTACTTTTAGATGAAGCATTGTCAATCATTCATTTTAATTAAAACTCAACAATGACAAACTGTGACAATATTGGTCTGTGGCCTTGGTCTATGAGGGGTTAAAAATCAGGCTAGGCAAAAGTTATTTGCCAAGCAGTGTAAAATTGATATTCTGGGAAAGACAATAAGAATCTGCCTAGCAAGCAGAAAATTTGAAGAAAAACAACAGTGATTTAAAATTAATGATATTATTGGAATAATTATCTACAGCTAAAAGCTGGAACACAGGATGTTGACAATGGAGTTTTTGTTAACAGTAAAGGGCCATCTGGCAGTTTGGTCGCACTTTTACTTAAATAAGCAAACAACTCAGCTGGGCGAATTTCTCCAGGGCTGGCTATCAGGGCTAATAAGAATTATTGATTAGTCTGGGATACAGGGCCGCCTTTTCACCCACTCGGTTTTAAAAGCAGTTTTGTCAAAATGACAGTTCAACGTATTTGGTCAAAAGGGGAGGAATCTCCAGAATGACGTCACTAAAAAGAGATGAGAAAGACTGTGCTGGTAGGAGGAAAGTTATCCTCCCATTATCCTTATTACGAGTGGTAATGATAGGACAGACTTTGCAGTAGTTGCAGAAAAGGGGTTGGACCTTGAGATTATGAAGAGAGTTAAACAAAGACATAATGAATGTCTAATGATATGAAAGTGACATTAGGAAGATTCCCCTACTACCATCAGAACCTACCCAGAATTTAGGCAATTATTACTTAAGCAAGCCATTTTTGGGGATAAGCATGCACTGCCAATCTTGCCAGCAGGACGTACTGTCTGTCCAAATAAAGTTGCCGCTGCGGAACCCTGATCCTCACCAAGTTACCAAAAACTAACTCATGTCCTAAGACCAACCTATGTGCCACATACACAACCCATCTACAATTTTGTACACCGAGAATTATGAACTTGAGAACTTATAAATTACTTGTTATGTTTGGAAACAGTTCTTTTTTTTTAATCAACAATATATCCCTTAAGGTTCTGGTCACTTGCTATCAACAACCTCAGGTGTGAATCTTCGCTACCCTTCACTCAAAGATAATCACAACGTGGGGTGGGGTGGGGCGATGTAGGGTCACCTTCCCTGAAGAGAACTTTATGTTTTTCCGCACACTGTACAGATGGTTGGAGGTAGATACACTGGCAATTGTCAATTAGATAGTATTACCGACAATCAACGTTAACAAACTTGACGGGAGAGGATTTTGATCGCCACCTGGACCTTTTTAAGTATTATATTTGGTGCCAGATCACCACTTGGACTTAAGGTGTTATAAAACAGTATAGATTGGAAAAGATGAAAAAATAAAATGCAGTACAGAAAGCTAAGATTTAATGTCTATTAGGTTATAATAAAAAAAATATTAAAAAAAAATAATCACACACTGATCTTTTAACATTCTTGTCACTGGTCCTGAGAGTGCTACTCATGGAGGTGCCTGTGGTGTACTTGTTATCATTGTAGGAAATGGACACAACAACATGAGTTCAAACCCTGGACGGGGCTGATTGCATTTCACATAGAACTAATACTCTTGGGAAAGGTATGAATCTAATTATTCTCCTGCCAACTATGGGTAAATAGTAGGGAAAATTGGGTTCTTCAACCTTGGTGAGGCAACCAGTTTAGGAGAAGGAAAACTGAATTGAAACTTATTAAACTCTGCTTAAAAATTGACCTTGTGTCATATCCTGTCCATGAAGAGGGGTTGGGTACATACATACTCATGTAGCATGTCTTGGACAAAAATAACCTGGTGAAGCCCATCCCTATCCTGCTTTGAATTTAGAATTTTCCTTCTCATAGACTGGTTACCATACCAAGGATAAAGAGCTCAGTTTACCCAACCGTTTATCTGTAGCTAAAAAGAGAATAGTTGGATTCATATCTTTTCTAAGTGTATTAATGCTACGTCAAAATTATTAGGAGATAAAAATTAAGATATCTGACAATTTGAGAGAATCTGTTTTCCTGAATGTCATAAAATAAATATCAATTGATGATTAAAAAAATCAAGAGAAAAGTGATAACAAGATGTGAAAGTTTTTAATTTTCTTTCTAAATGAGATAACAAAATAAATATGTGAAAAGGGAGGTAAATCAAGAGGCAACCATTGGATAACAACATTCAGTCTACATTTAACTGACAACTTTAATAACAAAAACTAAGACTTAAATTTTATCATCAAACAACTTCAGCAAAGAAACAATATTTCAAATTTCACAATTTCTTTACTGTGAAAGATTGAAGGAAAAAAAAAAAAGAAAAAAAAAAGAAAAAGAAAAAAGCCCAATATTTAATTTTTCTTTGATAATAGGTATGATGACTTTTTTTCTCCAATAATAATTATTGCATGGGCAGTATTTATGGGTGGATTGCTTGCCCAAGTACTCACTAATTCAAACTATTCTGTCAACCATCATGACATGTCAAAGATGAGACCTTGTTGTCAAGACATCTGGTGATGGGACAGAGTGTAGGGATATGGGTTCATACCTTTCCCAAAGGCATTAGCATTAAGTGAACGCAAGCAGCTAAATTCAATCTAGGCTTACCAATTCCATTTTCTGTACTGATAAATGTTAAACTGCCAACAAAAGCAAAATAATTAATAGCAGTCAAATGAGTCCATTTTGTTTCATTGCACCAATCTATGCTGATTTTATTAAGATGGTTAATGTTGATAATGTAATTGTTTTGTTTTTCTTTAAATCTCATATAACACAAAATCATCTTCACTTTGGGACTGGTTTTGCTGCAGAGGTTCAAGAGTGATATAGTTCTCTCCCATAATTGTTTACACTTAGATTTGCATATTAATTTCATATGCTAACAACTATTATAGAACAAAAATAGTGTTTAGTATAGCCAGAAATAGAGAATGTACGAAGGGTTAACAGCAGGAATGAGAATCATTTCCACAGTAAATTTCTGTGAATCCACCCTGAACTGATTAGTTCACATGACAAAATCACAAGATTGAGAAACATCATCTTCACTTTATAGAAAAAAGCCTAAGTGTTTTATGTTAAGTTATCAGAAATTATCATCTACCCAGGAATTAAGAAATCTGAGGAAAAGGACTTACAGTCAAATCACATTTTAAGCACTGGTTCCAGCTAGAACATCAAAGTTAAACAGTGATTATCCTGCTTAGTACTTTGATGAGTGATTATTTAGGAACAGTAGGCACTGTAAGTAATTTGAAGTCCCTTTGCCAAACTAAGCAAAATTTAGTGAATTCTAAGAAACAACAAGAAAAGCAGAAAGTTACAACATAATTAACCCACTATACATGAGTGTCACTTTGTATTTTTAATTGAAACATTTAATTTTTGTAACAGTCAAATTAATAAAATTTTATACACTATTTTCCTTAGATTACATCTGATTATTTTGGATAGGATTCAATGGGTTCTGGTGGTCACAATTCTTGCTGTTTTATATGGTAGACTCTAATGGGTCAATAGATCTGATTTGTTAACTATAAGGTACAGAAAAAATATCATTAACCAATCTGACCATATTTAGCAATGTATCTAATATACATTAACATGAAGAAAAAAAAAACAAAAAAAAACATTTCTTTTATTACTTTTTAACCTTATGACATAGTAGGTGCTTTTCACCAACCAGAAGGTTGTTGTTTTAAGGGTTAATAGGCATTTTAAAATTATATTGTTTCCCAAAAATGTTATCAGTTTACCACTGAAACCATCAATGAAAAAATAACAAATAACAAGCAAAATAATTTTTCATAAAATTTCTTAAAATTTACAAATATATTAATGAGGAAAAAAATCCCAACAATTTTTTAAAAATGATTTCACTAACAAAAAAAAAAAAAAAAAAAAAAAAATAAACACGCACACACACACACTTCAATTTCTTAAAAATAATAAAATCTTTTAAAATTTACACAAATATAGTAATAAGGAAAAAAAATCCCAACAAATTTTTTAAAATGATTTCACTAAAAAAAAAAAAAAAAAAAAAAAAAAAAAAATCAACATACACACACACATTCAATTTTTTAAAGAATAATAAATGAGTAGAACAGTTTAAGTTTGGATCAATGTTTGAATTTTTTCTTTCTTCATAGAATACTATCACAGAACATTCAAACTTTTTTGAAATAAATAAAACAAACACTTGCACATATGAAATAGATATTATACATGCACATAATGCATGAAAGTGAGGAAAAAAATAATTCCTTTATGAAACTATTCCAAAAAAACAAAAAGAAAAATTCCCATAAGATTATCGGAATAAGTCACCAGTAATCTGTGATACATTGATTAGATCTTGCTTGTCACACCTTACCAAGTTGTTTTTCAAAGATACTTTTAAAGATGAACACTATGCAGTATATACAAAAGAATATAGTTTTATGGCCAAAACTTATCTAGTCTTCCATAAATTTAGACTATAAAATCTAATCCAGGGCTCAGAGAAAGTTCCCCATACCTGATCTAAACTACATTCAGATATTGCAACTATACTTTTTTATATTTAGTTAGACTACAAGCCTACAAGATAAAATCAACATGGCTTCAAATACATCCAGATCAATTCTAAACAGCAAACACATACAATATTACGGAGGAAGATTCAGCTACATATTACAATTGCAATGCCAACATATTTTTGTTTATTATTATTAATTCATATTTTTCTTTCATTGCATTTTTTTTAGGTTGCTCTTTTTAAAATTTCTTTATTTCAACTTACTCAGATTGTAATATGAGATGAGAAATAAAAGGAAAAGCTCTCAGTGAGACTCAAACTCCCATTGCTCTTTTGCTTTGGGGAAGCCTGTTTAAATGCATAAGCAATTCTAACAAATGAGCTACAAAAAGCCATTTTTTTTACAGATACTTAAATAAAACCTTTTTTATGACAATCAAAATCATCTTTTCAAATACTAAAATTTCTAATTTAGTCATAGAAACTATTGAGTCTAACATAAAGACTAATATTTTCTTTTATTTGATTATTTCTTTTGGAAACTAAACTTTATGGCATTTCAGTTTCATATAGTTAAATAAACAAGTTTATCTGCCATGAAGCTATAGATACTGAAATTTATATTTTTTGCTGAAATGAATATGGTGTACAAAATAACAGTCAGGCATTGAGCAATCCATTCAAATTTGATTTATCTTTTGTTCAAATGATGTAAGATCTGTGTTTTATCTAAAAAATGTTGTCAAAATATCCATCTTAATTCCTGAATTTGGCAAAAGCAATATATGATTTATAACAAAAGAAATCTTCCAAACAAAAATAGCAACAATCTTATATAAATCCATCATACTTAATTCTGTCTTTTCTATTGAGGAAAAATACAATAAATACTTTTTTAAATCTGAGCAAACATTTACCTAGAATTATGGTAACATTTCTCTCTCTCTCTATATATATATAAGGTTTGGAATGAAATCTGAAAGTAAGAAAAATTATATTGACAGGTTTTATATAGGAATGATATTATTCCAAAGCTAAACATCTAATTTTCTCTACTGTCATCTTTTTTTTCTCATACATAAACTTTTGATTAGAGTGGAAAAAAATCTAATTAGACATTATCAGGCCATATAAAAATCATTTTGTACCCTGACTTAAAAACAAATATATCTGAACATACTAGTAAATAAAATACAAAAACTTTTTTTTTATTCTTTATATTTATCGATTGAATTTATTTAAAAAAAAAAAGGAAATATTTTATCATATTCTTTTTAGTTTTAAAAGTTTTAGAATTTAAAGTAAGAAAAAAATTAGGTAACATGTTAAATGTCGGGCAACACCAGCCTGAGAAATTGCTGCTGCGTTCCCTTACACTATGTCAAGGACCAGTCTGTCTCAGTAAAGTTGTTTCTCTTGGGTCCTCTCAAAGTGATACATTAGATAACAGATTCTGCCTCATTGCCATAGATGCCTGCCAATGGCTTGAACAGAAAATGTTCTGACAGGTGTATTCAGTATATTTCATATTCTTAGCTTTCAAAGGGGGCCATGTAAACTTATGGCTGAGGAGAGCAGGTGACTGAGGGGAGGAGGGGGGAGCAAAAGGGATTTTACAACACAGACATTTACCTTGACTAAAGAGAAAGATGGTGAGTCTGTCTGGTCTTTTTCAATTGCCACAGTTGTTTTTTTTTTTTAATCTTTATGATTTTTTTTATCATTTTTTTTAAATGCATGATAAAAATCACAATACAAACAGTTTGACATTTTGCAAAGTAAACTGACTTTCCCTGCACTTCTAAATCACTTCAGTCTGATTTAAAGTAGCTCCCTTAAAAAAAAAAAAAATTTATTCTAAACCCACACCAATGGAATGTCAGAGATCAAAATTGAGCCTTTTTTCCAGCACTTGTGAAATAAAAATGCCCATATAAAGTATTGTATTTTTATACAAGTACTATTATAATTCTTTTTTCAGTCATTTGAAATTTAACTAACACCTGAAGCATATTGTAAATATTAAGACATGAATTGGTAGTTGGCCACTTGTTCAAACATTCATTACTTGTCTGTGTTTCTACATACATACATAGAGAAAAAAACCCAACAAAACAAAAACAATAAATTGTTTTACATCAACCATTATAACAAATTTGAATAAACATGAATGTGATAGCCTCCCTATTATGAGTAAATTACTTGATATTTTAGCAACAATTATGATATGTTCAGATTTCCATCAGGCTCTTGTGGTTCTACAAATAAAATATAGACAGAACAAATGCCACTATCACATAAAAGATTAGAAATTCATATTTTGTAACAGGTGGTAGGTGGGAAAGGGAGTTTTTTTTTCTTTTATGCACCATATTAGAAAGAATTTGTCTCCAGCCAAAAAAAAAAAAAGAAAGAAAAATTATGAAAACAATGACGGTATAAAAATTCTATTCATGCATAAAATAGTAAATTAAAAAATTAGTAAATCTCGTAAGATTTTTGTTTTTACCTAAAGAATGATACAGTTTTCTTTTATGGTATATTATTCAGCAAAAATTTAGAGTGACAAAAATGGAACTTATCATAAATAGAAGGGAGATAATTCATTCTAATTATCACCTAGCACAAAACAAAAATGGTAACTAATAAGATACATTTCTTTAACATAACGCTGCTTCCTGTATATTTAATCAAAATATTACATTTTTTTTAATAGAATTTGATCTTAAAAAAAGGGGGGGATATTTTTCTGCATGAAAGTACATTTTTAATAACTAATTTTTAAAACAGGATGATACAAACAGATGCAGGAGTAAGAAATTAAATTTTTAAATTATCAATTGAACAAATTCGTTTAATTATTGGAACTATAATTTTAAAAATATTTTTAAAACAAATAAAATCAAATTATATATATATATATATATATATATATATATATATATATATATATATATATTTTAATACTGAAACATTGACAAAATGATTTTAAAACTGAATTCTGATATTAAGCATGGATCATCATTTAAAAGAATTTAAAAAAAAAGAAAGAAAGATGGATGCAAATAATATACCCCTTCTTTCAATCAATATTTCAAGGATGAGCATTATCAATAATCTACTCTATGTCATTGTTGCCTAGACATAACAGACGAATCTTTGGGCGAATATATTAGTGCTAATATATGTCTTAATGAAAATATTTTCAATATGTAGAAAATTAGTTCAATTTAAGGTACAGGTGCATCAGAAGAGCAATGGAAAAACATTTGAGTATCTCTCCCAAGAAAAATCTTGATAATATACAGTTAACAGATAAAGGTAGCTGTGATCACCCACAAGGACTTTAGCATATTGTGTGATATATATAAGACACACATACATAAACATAAATCACATTACCAGTTCCTATGTAAATTAAACCAAATTTGAAAAAAAATTTATAATCACAATAACTCATAAAACATTAATAGAACTATTAATTTTGGTTTGGTGTATGTGAATGTATGTATATTAGTGAATGACTTCAAATTTAGCATTCAGCTTTTATTATTTTTATAATTTCATCCACTTGTATGCTACACACTTCAGATGATTTGGGTAAGTTAAATTTGCCTGAAGAAGATGCAAAAGTCCAAAGTGTGTATTGCACAAGTAGAGGAAATAATAATTTTAAGAAAGGTAGAATAACATATTTGAAGTCATTTGCAAATGTATTCATACAAAAATATTTGCTTTTCTATCATTGGACCGACAATATATATATATATATATATATATATATATATATATATATACATACATATACACACATGTACACACACTGACCTATGATTTTTTTCCAACTCACAGTGAGCTTGAAAGTCACAACCTCAAGAAAGCACCTTAATATTAACCCTTAGAAATTTAGGTTTTACATGATTATATAAGAAACATCTCTCTCTCTCTCTCACTTTCTCTGTCTGTCTGTCTGTCTGTCTGTCTCTCTCTATATATATAACTCTGTCAAGGAATAGTCATTACATCTGCATCTCTGCATCTAATTTTTATGAATTAATTGTAACAACTATAATGGGATAGTGACAGTATATAATATTCAATACAAGCAAATTCTTTTCAAAAAATGTTTCTGCTATTATAGATAACTTCAATAATTCCATTAGTTACAGTTTTAGAAGTATAATTATTCCATTTTTAAGGTTTATGAGGTGAATTTTATTAAAGTCGAATTTTGCTTTTTGGATATATAATTTGCTGAAAGTTACTTGTTTTAAATTTCCAAGTAATTTGAAAATGTTTCAGAATAAGTATCACAAAGTAAAATCATATTTGTAATTAGTTTAGTGCAATTTTTCAAACAGTTGTTAATTTACTTATTATGATAAATATACTAAGATAACACAAGTTAGTGTAGAAATTTTTAAAAGATTAATAATAAATAACAGAAAAGATATGTATTTGATCTAAAATGAACATATTGGCACATGAATATTGATTTTGTTATCAATGTTTAGGTAATCTTTATTTAATGTTCTGATTGTTACTTACCAAACACTATGTTTTGATGATGTTAATGTAAATAAATATGTACAAATTCTCCAAGTTATTTAGCTATAATGAAATAAAAATTAAAAATACATAACTTTTTCATTATCCAATTCAAGTGAATTTTTTAAAGTAAAAAGATAAAAGAAGAAATATATGGTTCTTAAACCCATGATTGATAAAGGAGACAAATTTGGACCCATATGTATCTTTAAAATTGATTAACTTTTGTATATTTCTGTTTTTGCTTAAATGAAGATAATTGAATATTAGATCATATATCTAAGTCATGAAATGCAGGAGTAAGAAATAAATCATAAAATCTAATGTAAAAATAGACTCTGCTCTATGGAATAATACTGATGCTTACCAAAAAGATAAACATTAGTCAATTTATATGGTTTTATAAATAAAACACTCTCACGAAAAATAATCTACTGACAATAATGAGCCCAGTGTTTAAGAATGAAAATATCATTTTTTTTTCTTTTTAAAGAGAAGGAGGATATCACATTCCAATATAAAACTTCCAAGACCCCTAAAAAGCATAACAGTCAACATAGCATCAAAATTCAGTCTGACTGCTGACATACATTCAAATAGCAAATTGTGTAAAATGGTTGCAGGCCAGACTGAACAATAGGATATCAGACTTGCTGTATCTATGAGCTGTTTATAACTGTATCTGTATCACAAATTTGCTTAAAGACATGCCAACAATAACATCAACAAGAGGGTAAAGTTCAGTTACAGGTGACCCCCCAAAAATAGCAAATGGACAAGGTCTATATATTTCAGAGGTGGCATAAAAGAGTCATTGTTCAATTGTCTACAGTGACAATTAAACAAAAGATAAAAAGGCAAAGATTTTTAAAGTTTTGCTGAAATCGAAAAGGTTGGTTCCTTTAGTTTTTTTCTTCAGTGAAAGCCGATGCAGGAAAGTTAGCTCTTCAAACTGTTACACTCATTTGAAAACAAAGTTTATTATATATATTATATACAAGCAGTGGGAGCACCTTGCATGGTGTAATGGTTAACAAGCTAGGCTAGCAGACCATTGTTAGTCTGATTTTCAACTTGGTGCCCCTTACTTTTGAACAAGGTCAAAACTAAGCTAAGTTTAGTAAGTGTCTATAAACAGCAGAAAACTCCTACCATAATTTGATGATGATGATTGGAGATTTCACATTAAAAAGCTTCACTGGTACATTCACATTAAGTTGAGCAAAAATCTAGGAGATACAGAAACAGTTGTTACATAGATCTTTGGAACTAAAATATATCATACCAGAAATTATTTGGATAACTGAACCTCACCTTTGTATTTTTGACATTGTTAACACATTTCAGCCAATTCATTCACTAACTCTAATAAGGTGTATAAATCAAGACAGAGAGAAAAAAAAACTTCATAAACATTTTTTGCTATTTAACACTGGACACAAGCTTTAGAGGGTAAAAATTTTTTTTCTCCCTTCAGTTAAAAAATGTTAACATCATCAAAAGAAAAAAAAAAGGGTTCAATTGTCCAATTTCTTATATTATAATGGGACGGTTTACTTAGGATATTCAAACCTATTGTACATTTTTGGAAAAAAAGCATCAATTTTGACACAGAGGTAGACCAACATATGAACAAATTTGGATGTGGAATCATTGCCCAACAACAGCAGCCCACTGGTGGCCTTGGTGATTATTTTGGAACATCTTTAGATTTATCTCTAGGTGAATTACACATACTGAGTAGATGTACAAGAAAAAAAGAATTGGTTTAAATCTATAACATTGAGCAAACATTATTTTGCATGTAGTTGCTAATGTAGGATAGCACTTAACAACAAAGAAAAGTGCCCACATGTTTTTGGAATCTTATCTTACCTAATCAATCTTTTGAATTATTCATAAATTAGCATAACAAACATATCTCAATTGAACATATCTTAATTCACTTGGATTCTGAGTGCTCCTTTCATACAACTTTGTCATTTTCCATTTCCAAGAACAATGTCAAAGAGATTCAAACTCATTGAGCCTCACAATGCAAAAATAGTTCAGTCTACTTCCGCTCGGCCAAAAACTGAGACAGGCTGGTTATTATGTTTCATATGCCAAGAAACGATGTTAAAGTCGCTGACAAGTCTATCCCAGAATACACGCCAAGACAAAGAGAACAGCTACAGCATTCTCACTGGACATCTGAGAAGGTTCACTGAGCTTGGATTGCTTTATATAACAATTTTCTGTTGAGCCAGTTAGATGAAAGCAGTAGCTGTGAAGCAGTATAGAGTGCCAACAATGCATGATACCACAAGACATGCAAGGTGAGAAGAGTTGAACAGAGCCGAGAAGCGGTACCTAAAAATAGGTGTCATCGAAGAAGAGGAAGTTATTGCTTGCAAGCTAACTCAATATCTGTCACAACCATCAAGTACTGAGATGAAATAAGTGAAATGCTTCATCTGTGGAGAAGCTGCTGGTAGTGCTGGTCTTCATGAAGCTGCAACATTCCAACTGAACTTGCATGTCAGGTCATGTGCAATGATTCTGGATGATATGGACCTCCTGATGCAACTGAATGTTGGGGACATGGCAGTATAGGAGGCTAAGTACGATCAAAATTGTCTCTTGAACTTGTACAATCGTGCATGGAAGATTAAAGAAATAATGGGCATGATATCCTTTACTTAAAGATGATGAACACATAATAGCAGGACTTGCTTTTGCAGAGTTGGTGGCATTTATTGAAGAAGCTCACATGGATGATGAGACATCTCCAATCTTCAAACTTGCTGGGGGAGCTGGGCGATGGCTCCACATCCAAATTTCTTCATAATATACTAGTCTACCTCTGTGTCAAAAATGGCGCTTTTATCAAAAAATGTACAATAGGTTAGCTTACCCACAGTACTATTATTATACGTTAATGACTCTTTTCAAAGTTATAGATAAAAAAAAAAAATTAAAAAAAATAACTGAAGCAAACTACATGGTAATGGTTTAAAAAACTGGAAATTCATTGATATCTTGGCTGTTAATAGTGCAAGTGGAAAGATACTTATAATAAGTTTGATCCTCTGAATATTCTATTAACATGGCATTGTGTCATATTTAGCTAAATCAATGCCTTGTTTATTTTAGTTCAGTAATTAGGCTTAGTATTTAGCTAATATATAAAGAAAAAAAAGCAGCTTGAAAACACATAAGTAAAGCTTATCATCAGCCAAGTTGTGTACATAACTAACAAAGATTAGTAGTCCAGATTATAAGCACAGTAAAGATAATTCAAAGCTGAACTTTTCTCATTTGCTAATGATATCTACATTGGAAAAAAGGAGGTGTAAAAAAGTTCAGCTTTGGGTTACCCTTACAGTGCTTTTAACTTGGACTACTAATCTTTAGAGGGGATTTTTGAAATATTGCAAGTCTAAATAACTAATTTCCTGCAAAATCTACGTATGCATCCTTCAATAAATTCTTAAAAAAAAAAAATTAAAAAAAAAAATTTAGCCACTCTATCTTGTTGATCCGTGTGCAGAAATAGAAATATTTCCTAAGGAGATTCATACTCAATGCCCCCACACACCATTAGAGAGACTGTATTTTTCAAGCGGAATTTTAGGACCACATAAAGATTAATGGATATGTGCACACTTTACTAGTTATCTGTTATGTACCAAAGTAAAGAGTTTGTTGGCGAAAACATCATATTGGTTCAAAAGATTTAAGTATCTCTATCCTGCAATGAATTGATTGTTCATTTTTAGTTCAGTAACAAGAAAGTGTGCTAAACACAGGCCATGTTATCACTGGCGTGGTGGCACAGGTGGAGGAGGTTTTGATCGAGCGGGTACAGGGGGAAGATTTGAGGGTGGTCGAGAAGGAAGAGGAGGTGGGGCTGCTGCTGAAGAAGGCTTTGGCCTGGGCCTGGCTACAGAAGAAGGTATCATATTAGGGGTGAGGCTATTTGAGGGCAAGGGAGGTGGGGGTCCAGAAGGACAGGGAGGAAAGGCGCTAACTGATGATCGCTCTTTTAAGGCAGATGCAGCACTTCCAGAATTTGGAGCTATTGGTATCTCTGCTCGATCTCTTCTAACAGGGACTGGTGGCGGAGCAGACACACTTAGATTTGGGGGTTCACTTTCCTGGAGCTTGACTGGACTCAAAGGTTTTTTATCAAACGGCTTCACTTCAAATGGATCTGATGACCTTTCTGTCGAGTCAAGTTGGTTGGAAAGTTTTGGTGAAATCGGTGCATCTATCAAACTGTCAGCAAATGGATTGTTTCTTGAAGGAACTGGTGGAACATTACCAAGATCACTATCCACCTGGTTCTCAAGGATTTGAGTCACAGGTCGAAGACGAGTTACAGGAAAGGGGGACTGAGAGATGTCGGCCAAAGCCTTTTCAGTCATTGTAAAACTTTCAACACTGGCACTACGCAATCGAGCCAAGCGAGGTTTGGGTTTAGGAATATCATGAGAATTTTGCTCTCCTGATGAGTCTGAAGTAAGGCATTCAGCAGTTTGACTTCTGGATATGTTATTTTGGGAAGATGAAGCCGTAAGCTGGACGCTTGTATCTGGATAAATGAAAAAAAAAAAAAAAAAAAAGAATATATTAGAAGCATTGTTCAATAGTTGAAAAGATATTTTCATAAAAATAAAACAGAAAAATTTTTTTAGTTCATTCTGTACATTTTAGTATTATATAAGATGATTTGACCTGGTTTCTTTGTTTAAGGATATATCAATGTTTTTGGAAGGTGTCTTATCATAAGACATACTTATTCTCGCCAATGATACTAATGAAATACGTGGTGTATTCAATAAGTTTCCAGGCTATTTTTGTACAGGCATTTAAAATTGCCATAGACTATTGAAAATTCAGTATGTTATTGCTATACATCTTATGAGATGACTGATCAATTTTTATGATTTCAGGTTCAAATGAACAGCTACAGCAGCAATTGGAATACACCCTACTAAAGCCTGATTGTCACAGCTGGTAAATTTAAAAAATGCAATCTGGACGTGAGGACACTTTAGAAGAACAATATGCAATAAAATTCTGTTTTAAACGTGGAAAAAATGCCACAGAAACAACATATGAAATGCTTCAGACTGCTTTCCGACCATCTTGCATGAATCGAGCATCAGTTTTTGAGTGGCATAAGAGATTCAAAGAAGGCAGTGAGTCTGTAACGGATGATGAGAGGTGTGTGAGGAGTAAGGAAGTCAATACATCAGAGTTGATTGGCCAAATGGTTAGGGTTACTATGTTGATGTTTTAAGGGAGTTCAGGAAGAGATTCCGTTGGAAGAGACCAGCACTCTTCAAATCGGGCCAGTGGCATTTCCACCAGGACAATGCACCAGTCCACAACTCCATCCCGTCACAGACTATTTGACCAAGATGGGCATCAAGACAGTTCCTCACCCTTCCTATAGTCCAGACCTTGCTCCCTGTGACTTTTGGTTATTCCCTAAGCTCAGAGGCTGTCGTTATGAGACAATTGAGGAAATGAAAGAGGCTGTGATGATGATCACTGACAAGCTCACACAAGAGGAATTCCATGGGACCTTCCAGAAGTTGTTGGAATGGTACAAAAAGTGCATTGCAGCCGGAGGAGATTACTTCGAAGGGGACTAGAGTTTCATGTGTGTACTATCAATAAGAGTA
Source organism: Sepioteuthis lessoniana (assembly GCA_963585895.1). Lineage (NCBI taxonomy): Eukaryota > Metazoa > Mollusca > Cephalopoda > Myopsida > Loliginidae > Sepioteuthis > Sepioteuthis lessoniana. The sequence continues at coordinate 125,647 of CAUZXS010000770.1, forward strand.
CCCATACAAAAAAAGTCTGGAAACTTATTTAATGATCCCCGTATATATCAATTTATCTGTCCTTTGGGAGATTGTATCTCTAAAAACAAAAATATATATGTTGGTTTAACGTCAACTACTTTGTTGAGGTGATTTATCATGTATCTTTCTGACACTAGCTCAAAAGCACAACATCTGAAAAAATATTCCTGCTCTACAACTGAATTTTTGAAAATTTTTTACTGATAATACAACAATGTTGAAAGAACAAAATAGGAAACAAAGATTAGATTGAGAATCAATTTTTATTTATTGCAGACTTTTTGTCCTCATCTTGGTAGTTTTTGTGTTGTTTCTTCTTTCACTACGTTTCGGCCAAATTTCACCTCTGGCCTTCTTCAGGTGATTTTTACCGCGACCTCGGATAGGAATGCTGAGTCTTGTAACCATATCCCAGTAATTACTGTCTTCCATAGTTGCTGTCTATCGCACCACGTTTTTCAAATTTCATTAGTACTTTCTGAGATGATTCTAAAAATTATTTTAGAACGCCTCTATCCGCTGCGCCACGGGCCCCGAAGCGCAGCGGATAGAGGCGTTGAGTCTCTACGGTTCCAGGTGAGCATTGTCAGAAGATAGCGGTTTCAAATCCTACCCAAGCCGGCCAGAGGTTTACTTGGTCAAAAACGTGGTGCGATAGACAACAACTATGGAAGACAGTAATTACTGGGATACGGTTACAAGACTCAGCATTTCTATCCGAGGTTGCGGTAAAAATCACCTGAAGAAGACCAGAGGTGAAATTTGGCCGAAACGTAGTGAAAGAAGAAACAACACAAAAACTACCAAGATGAGGACAAAAAGTCCGCAATAAATAAAAATTGATTCTCAGATTAAGAAGCCTCATCTCAAAATGATTCCAATTAAAAACAAGTACAAAGATTAGATTATTGAAGTTGTATTCATTAGAAATAAAAGTTCCAACCTCAACGAAATTAATTTTCAAACCAGTGATAATGTACTCAAATGTCTTTAGCTACTGTATAGAACTAAATTTAAAATAGTTACACCAGTATAAATAAAATGTTGTATTGTACTTTAGCAATATATACACCTCTTGATGATGGTCTGAGAGGGGTTCAAAAGTACTTGGTGGTATTGCCACCCCTAGTGCCACCAGCAGATTTTGGTAGCAAAAGCTGCTGGTAGCACCAGGCATGGCAGTACAACCTTAGCCACTGAAACTGTGGCATTACCCCTGGTTGAGGACAGAGTATCTCACATGTTCTATGATAAAATAAAAAATATACACACACATACATACACACACACACATCCATATGTATCTCAAAACTTTCAACACTTCAATCTTGTCACTTTGTGTTCTTTTTCACTTTTTAATATTTCTTTTCTTTCAACCTATTTCCTGTTCACTTTTTATTATATATGCTTGATTTCTTCTTTTTTTGTTTACTCAAGTGATTTGAGAAGATCTCAGTCAACCAATGTTCTTACATCATCCACTTGATAAGCACACAAGTGTCAACTATATGTAATTAATCTACTCATTAATGATGGGAAATATGCTAGTAAATATAAAGAAAGGAGAACCAACCTGAATTTGAGATAATGTTGGAAGGTTGGCTAGTATTGTTCTCTTTTAACATGAGCTTATCTATCAACCTTTCAGCATCGTCAATACTGACGGCATGACCTTGGTGCTGTACATTGGTTGGAAGCCCAATGTTGTTGATTTGCTGTAAAGACAAAAGAAAAAGGCATGAGAATAATCTGTTTATAAAATTTTAGGAGAAATATTTCAATAGAAATCCAAAATATTTTGAGTAAAAAGAGAAGCTGAGAAAATTTCAAAAAAGTTGTATTGATAAAAAACACAAAAATAAAATCATCTTGAGTTTGTATTATTTGAAACTCAGAAATCATCTTTTATTAATCAAGTGACAGCAGCAGGAGTAGGGCATCAGTGATTGATTTTAATAGCACGCCACAACCCGTCTATGATTATTTCATTCTTAGAAGTTAAGGAATTGCATTCATTAGACATTTACATTTACTTTTTGTGTAGTTAAGAGTTTTTTTGTACAGTTACATGATATCAAGTACTCCTATCTAATACAAATAATTTGCATAGTTGTTTGGTTTCAAGTATTCATATCTAATACTATATGTTTTAAATGAATCATTTCTGTTTAATAATAGTCATTTGTTTGCATGTAGTTACATCATTTCAAGTAACTAAAAATAATCCTTAGTAAACAATTATAACTTCAAGTAACTATTCTTAATACAAATAACTTAGTCATTAAGTATTCTGGTCTAATAGGAATAATCTTAAAACATATCTATTCGATAAATAGATGGGACCCTAACAGGTCAGTGAGGACCTGAGAGTAATGTTAACAAAGGGGTACTCCAAACTCCCCAGATATCCAGAACTAGAGCCTCACCATCAGATACAGTTTAGTGTCATAGCCAGGACACCTTTTTTGGAGAAGGGGTCTTTAACCTCTGCATATTCTAAGTCTAGCCAGTAGGCCAGAGTAGCAGTACAATTGCCATTTTTAAAAATATAGTGGTGATAAATTTGATCCATTAACTTCCAAAAGATTTTATACAGCTGAATAAAAATATATATATCAGATAACAGTGTGAATATATGCAGAGGTAAAACATGTACCTCTATCAACAAGTTATTGAACACATGGAAATCTGATCTGAGAAAATAAAAATGGAATTCTTCCTAACCATTTCAGTACTATTATTGTATGATTGAAACTCTTGGAGAAAAAGATAGACAAGAATTATGCAAGGATAGGCGCCTCTGGTGGTGTAATGGTTAGCAAGCTCAATGAGCAAACCTACATGAGTGAGTTCGAGTCTCATTGGGTGCCCCTTTCATATGGCCTTGTGCCACATCTAAGCAAAAAGCTTAGTAAATTTCCAAGAATTATGCAAGGATGCAATATGCTATTTTGAAACAGCAAATGTACAGCCATTGACCTCTCATCTCGCAAACCATCCAACTAAGATGAACAATACATGCTGGGCACTGTTGGAGAAGTAAGGACAAACTCATAAACAATGTTATTCTATGCACTCCTACACATGGACACACCAGCAAAATCTTACATTCAACAGCTTTATGTAGACAATGGATGTCATCTAACAAACCTACCAAGAGTGATGGCTGATAGGAATGGATGGCAAGAGAGATTCAAAGGAATCCATGCTGTTGGTATGCCTTGATGATGAAGCAAATACATCAAATACTTCACAGACAAAGAGATCAATTATCAGAAGCAAAAGTATTTTATCAATTCTTTTTTTTTTTTTTTTTTACTTTATAGAAATTTTCTGTGTCCAAAGAAACTAATCTTGGTGATATCTGAGATCTTTTAATCCATTCAAAGTGCTGAAATAATTTTTAGAATCATCTCAGAAAGTATTAATGAAATTTGAAAACAGAAATAATTTATCTCAGGATTAATGACAAAGTACATTTAACTATTTGTTATTTGATAAATTATCAATTGTGACCTTGTCAGCAATTTCTTCTTCACAAATCCAATGATGAATCTAAGTTTGAGTGATCCTTTTCAAAGATATTCACAGAGCTCTTTATCAACAATAATATGCCTTGCCATTTTGAAGAAGGAGAAAAATATCTTTCAATGATCCTTTCAAAATAAATAACTTCTGAATACTGATTGTTTGAAGGTGGATGTATATTTAATGCCCTGATACATAGATAAAATTGGGTTTCCATCAGTCACACTAAAATAGAAATTTGGATTTCAGCTTTAGAACTGCAAAGATGAAACTTCCTGCAAATGAGTTAAAATGATTCATTAATCCTTTTACCAATTTGTATCTATTTTACTTTCATCACTTAAATAGTTTTATTGCCTTTAAGTTTATTTTAACTTCATTTGATAATCAAATTGTTTCACATTCCCTGAACAGCTACATAAATGGCTACCATGAATATCTAAATATATCTAATAATCATAATAATATCATATGCTAATAATGAGAGGAAGAAAAAGACAAATAACAGAAGGAATAGAACTGCTAAATCAAGAAAGAATCAGAACACTTGAAGGAAAAAATTTTATAAGTACTTAGGAATATTAGAAGCAGACACCATCAAACAATTGGAGATAAAAGAAAAAAAACCCGAAAGATTATCTTAGATGAGCAAGAAAACTTTTTGAAACCAAGCTCTGCAGTAGGAATCTCATCAAAGGGATAAACATCTGCACTGTCCCCCTTGCAAGATACTTGGGATCATTCTTGATATGGATGAGGAAGTACTTCAACAAATGGACCAGAGAACAAGAAAGCTAATAATTTGACGATGCATAAGGCCTTACACCCAAGAGATGACATATACAGACTATATGTGCCGAGAAAAGAAGGAGGACTTGCTAGCATTGAAAATAGTGTGGATGGATCAATATGACGACTCAAAGACTACACAAAAAAGAACAAAGAAAGACTAATTACAGCGACCAGAAACAGCACAAACAACATAAAGATCAACAGAAGAACAATAATGAGGAAGCAGAATTGGGAATATATGGATATGTCAAGCGACAAACTAATGAAATCTCACCTGAGAAGACCTGAACATGACTAAGAAAGGGAATCTCTTCTGATAGCAGCACAAAACAACACCATAAAAAGTAAATATGTTAAAGTGAAAATAGATAAGATGCAAGAGAATAGCAAGTGTAGGTTATGTGATGATAGAGACGAAACGATTACTCACATAATAAGCGAAAGCAGCAAACTAGTACAGAAAGAGTACAAGTCTAAACATAACTGGGTGGGGAAGGTGATCCACTGGGAACTGTGCAAGAAATTTAAATTTGACCATACTACGAAATGGTAATTGCACAAACCAGAATCTGTCCTGATGCATAAAATTCTCTGGGATTTTGAGATACAAACATATCACCAGACCTAGTGAGGATTAACAAAAAAAAAAAGAACCAACTGAATAGTGGACTTTGCTGTTCTGGTGGACCACAGAGTAAAAATCAAAGAAAATAAAAATAGAGACAAGAACTTAGACCTTGCCAGAAAACTAAAAAAACTATGGAACATGAAGGTGACGGTGATACCAAATATAATTGGTGCATTCGAAACAACCCCCAAAAGCTTGGTAAAGAGGGTGGATGAGTTGGAAATTGAAGAATGAGCAGAGATCATCTAAACCACAACATTGTTAAAATCGGCCAAAATACTGAGAAGAGTCCTGGAGACTTGTCACTCAGATTCCAGTGAAAGACCAAACACTAACACTGGTATAAAAAAAAATAATAATAATAATGATGATATCAAATAATGTATATCAAAATATAAAGTAAGTAAAGTGGGTGACCCGAAGGCTCCTTTTTCAATAACAACTAAACTGAGGTGTAGAGGAAGGTGCTACTCTATTCCCTAGATTGCTCCACTTTACCCTTGATCTGTAACTTATAATACTGAGTATTAAGCAATGCGGCATCAAGTACCATTTTTTGAGTCTTTGGTATGACTTAACCTGGGAATGAAGCCTGGTCTTCTCGTCTATTGGCTGGACTTCTGAACAATGATATATTATAATATAGATCTAAATATATCATTTTGAATAAACTACAAAATATCAAAAAATTAACTCCTATTCTCAAGTTTGATCAGATGGAACAAATAAAATGAAAGCGCAATTAACAAATGAATGATTATTTTTGTGTCGTCTTTTAGAAATCTGTAACTTCAAATATTTGTTCCTACGTCAACAACTTACTAAAGAAAACTACAAGGGTGATGAGTTTTGCAATATTTTGGTATCGGCTAGATTGCGGTGCATATATCACATGACTGAAGTAGGTCAAACCATGGAAAATAGTTGATAGTATCATGGATGCGCTGACATTATGCATTACTTCACACCATGGGGGATTAAAAAGCCACACAAATGACTATGCAATGGAGTCTAATTTGGGAACTTATACTTTACAAATTCCAACTCTGCCATAATGCTATGGAAGAAACCAAAGACATTTGTACAAAAGGTAAAGGCACAGTTGATGATAGTAGAGTAACCAGATAGTTCAAGAAACATCATTCAGATTGAAAGAACCTCAATGATCAAGCAAGGTCAGGTAGGTCTAAAACTAGATTCATGCTGCAAGCCATTGAGGCAAACACAATATAGCACTCAGAGTATCAGGCAAGCTTGGTATCTCACAGTCTAGTGTCATTCATCACCTCCAGGACCTTGGCAAATGCATCTGGAGCCTCATGCTACCAAAATATTGCAAAACTTTTGACTGGACCTAGTAAAAAGAAAATGTATTTAGCAAATTAACTGTTCTATTTGTGCTATCTTCTAGAAATTGAAGTAGAAACATGTATTTTTGTCTATATTGACAGCTTGAAAAAAATTAGAGAATTCTTACCTTGAGCTTTGTTTGGTCTGTTTGTGGTCGTATTGGGGCTTTCAATGGTTTGGCTGGTTCTGAAAGAATCATATAAAAAGAAACTAATAAAGAGCTCATAAATAATAAGTAACAAAAAGTAACTAATGAAGAGCTGATAGTTCTCTATATTTCCATCTCTTCCAAACATATATCTATACCTATTAATTAATGTTATAAAACATTATTTACATGAATGGTACATAAATATACTGATAAAAAATATTCACTGCCATAATTAGCCTTGTTGAGGTCATATATATTTATCCAAATATGTAAGATGCAACACAAGGTCAATTTTTAAGCTGAGTTTAACAAGATTGAATTCAGAGTTTCCCTTCTCCTTGACTGGTTGTTATACTAAGGTTGAAGAGAATAGTTTAACCAACTATTTACTCATAGCTGAAGGGAGAATAGGTGGATTCATACCTTTCCTAAGAGTATTAGTACTATGTGAAATACAAACAGCCTTGTTCAGGATTTGAACTTGGGTTGCTGTGTCTATTTTCTACAATGGTAACCATTACATCATGAGTGCTTTGTTGAGGTCATAACTATCTCATAACAATAGTTACATTTAGGAGGTGCACATAGCATAATGGTTATCATTGTAGGAAATGGATTTGGTGACCGGAGTTCAAATCCTGGACGAGGCTGTCTGCGTTCCAATTTGCATTAATGCCTTTGGAAAAGTTATGAATCCATCTGTTCTCCCCTTTAACTATGGGTAAACTGAGTTCTTTAACATTAGTATGGCAACCAGTCTAAGAGAAGAAAAACTGAATTCAAACCAGCTGTACTCTGTTTAAAAATTGACTTTGTTTCACATCCTGGCTATTGCCGAAGGGTTGGATAAATACACACATTTAGCATATGAAATATACATGCAAACGTAACTACTATTATTAACTATTATGGCACAGGGATAATACAAGCCCTCCTCCCCCCCAGGAATTTGCAAACTAGCTAAAAATCCAACCAGTCCTTGTGGAAGTCCTATACTGGAATTTTGATCTCACTAAGGTTTGGTTTATTTTTTAAATGACATATCAAACTCTTATGGCTTATTTAATGCCAAAACTTGATTCCCTTGTAAATGCTTAATTATAATCATAATTATATTTTATACTTTATACAATTATATGGTTTCAAATAGTCCAATCTAATACAAATCAATTTCTAACAGATCTATTGGATCTTACAGTTACAAGCTTGGAGCTTAACAGTTACTACCACTCCAGGTCAGAGTGGCCCTACAAGTAATGGCAATGGCAGAGTGATTATACACACCTCAGAGCTCCAGAACTGGAGTCTCACCATTGAATATAGTTTAGTGTCAATACGCAGGACACAACGCAAATAAGAGATCATGGATTTGGACTATATACTCATAGAATCACACCAGAGTTTTCTTTTGTTTAATTGCATTTCAACCTTTATGGGTTATCTAATACCAAAACCATCCTTGTAGAAGAACAGTAGTAATACAATTCAACCCATAGCTGTGGGGATAAAAGGGTTTATACCTTTCCTAAGTAATAGCATGACTGGAGTTTGAATGTGTTTACTAAAATGTTTTAATCCAGCATATTAACCACTATGCGTTAAGGACCTCCCTCCATTATACCTTAGTGAAACTACATTGAAGAAAATGCCCATAGAGTAATGGATATCATTGTAGGAAATGGACACAGCAACACGAGTTCAAATCTTGGATGAGGCTGATTGCATTCAACACAATTATTCTCCCTCCAGCAAGGAGTAAATAGTAGTGCAGATTGGGTTATTTAGCTTTGATTAGGCAACCAGTCTAGGAGAAGGAAAAGTCTAAATTCAAACCTGTTAAACTACTCTTAAAAATTGACCTTGTGTCACATTTTGCCCATGTGGAGGGGTTGGTAAATACATACATTGGAGAAAATTGATTTATTGTTGATGTTAAGTAAATTGATTTGAGATTTATCTGTTTAACTTCTGATTATGGCCATAAACAACCACAGAAAAAATTCTAAATTGTTTTTGTGAGGACTTGTAAGTTAATAAATATCTTATAAACATTGCCCATATTACAAATGTAAACACAGCAATGCAACTTTTTAGTTTGGTTTTATGGCATATCAACTATTGTAGGGTATTTAATGCCAAATCCAGTTTATATATATATATATATATATATATATATATATGATTTGTAAACATAAGTCAACTAAGTTGAATAGTTCCAAGCATTGCTATGTATCACTAACAATTCACCATCTGTCATTTGTTTACACACTGTTAAATGATCAAACAGTTCTATTTCAAGCAATTCAATTTAGCATGTCATTTGTTTGCACTCAGTTTAAATGTCAAACAGTTCTATTTGACTGAGAGATAATTTTAAGTGCTCCCACTTTGAGCCAGAGTGAACCTAAGAGCAATGGCAAATGAAGAGGTACTCTGCATTCCCCAAAGCTCCAGCATTACTGGAGCCTCATCATCAGATTGTTTAGTGTCGTATCCAAATACTTATTTGAGGAGGTTCTTACACCCTCCGCATAGATACAATTGGTGTATTCTACAGTCCTAGTTGACTGGGCTGGCAACTTTTTAAAAAGTTTTAATTCTCCATTGAGCAGAAAAAGGTCATAAATTTGCTTTCAGTTAAATATCTACTTAATTTGGTTAAACAAAATGATAAAAATTTAGTTTCACAAAGTTGGTAGACACAAAGTAAAGGTCCAGTTTTGAATTTATTCTGACTTGATAAATTATACCCCATGCTAAAAACAATGTTTTAGAATTTTCATAAACTCATATGCAAAAACATGTTCTGCAATTTCATTAGAAATCAAAGAAAATTTGGTAACCATAGCTCTAGTCATATTCATGTTATGGCTGACATAGAAACAAAAAGACATTTTGTGAATAATACTAAAATGGGAAGAATATCAATGTTACAAAATTTACAGTAGAAAATGTCCTCATAAATTCAAAGTCAGAAATCATGCATTTCTATTTTCTCCAGAAAAAAAAAAAAAAGAATAACAGTTCTTCAAATATTTTGGTTAGCACATAGGAGGGCTATTCAATAGATAAGGGAAATTTCTGATAAAAAAAATTTTTTCCCCAGAATTTTTCCTTGAATATAAACACTGCATTGTTTGGAATTGCTTAATAGCAAAAATTATTTTAATCTCCCCAGAACATTTGTTTTGAGGCTATTCAAAATGGTGGAAATTCAAACAGAGTGTTCCAAGCTTGAAAAGAGGTCTGTCATCAAATTTTTGCTGCCTGAGAAGTGCAAACCATAAGAAATTTACAGAAGAATGTGTGATGTGTATGGAAAAGCATGTTCCAGTTGAAAAAATCTTTACAAATGGGCTAAATATGGGTTAGCTTTTACGAGCCTGAGTTGATGGAGTGGACACATGGTCTCTCAAGTGAAGAAAACATTCCAAGTGCAGCAGTCAGTAAAGAAGATCATGCTGACAGTCTTCTGGAACATAAACTGGAACTCATCACTATTGATTTCCTTGAAAAAGGTGTAACTGAAAACTGCTTCCTTCCTATAGCTCATTTCTTAGGCAATATTTACCTTATTTATTGAATGACCCTCGTATTTTAAGGACTATAGACAAATTCCAGTAAATTTTTTATTCACTGACCGGGTTTAGACTTTATTGGTCCAGAAGTTGGTCTGGGTGGTGGTTTACCGGGTCGCTGGGGAGGTACTTTTTTCTGAAAAAAAGAAAGAAAGAAAGATTCAAAAGTTTGCTTATTATTACTGCTAGCTGAAAACTTGCCCTACAAACAGGGCATTGATAGTAAAACCAATACTGTCAAGAGGTTTGTGGACTCCTATTTAAATGACTGCATAGGTGAGAAACTGTCAGGCTGGTGACTGTCTACACTATCCTAAGTTAGATATATATGCTCTATCATCAATATTGAGCACTCTTTATTTATAGACATAGTAAACTATACTATTAATACATATCGGTTCAAAAATAAGCACACCACATTCATATATAAGAGGTGTACCTATTTTTGAATTGTTGCATATTTATATTTTTGGCTACAGAGTTCCAATGCAGTAGAATCTGGTAATGAATAATACCTAACAATATCTGTTTTGATTATAAAATTTTCCATTATGAATAATACAACCCTAGTATTTTGGGTTTAAAAGAAAATTAACTATTTATAAAAAAGAAGTATATTTTTTATAGGTAATATAAGATTAAAAGGTTCAGTTTAGTTGACCAGATGGAAGTAAAGTAAGGGTCTAGTTTTTAATTAAACCATTCTAAAATTTTTTTTAAATTTGTGGAATTTTCAAAACTTAATGTTCAAGATGTGTTTGTTTGCTAATTATGAATATGATTATGGAGTAGAATTACTGGTCAACTTCTTTATTTAGAAAAAAAAAAGATTTGTTTCAAAGCATCATTCAAATTCATGTGTTTATGTTTCTTTTTGCTTTAAAACACTTTTCTCCAATTCCTCACTTTGCAAGTTCTGAACTCTTCTGTGTCTTTAAGCTACCCCCAACTCCCAAAAACAAAAAAAAAAAAACAATTCTTAACAAAAGCTTGCACCAACTGTATTATCATAATAAACTTCAATGATCCACTGATTCATCTGTATTTTTGCCCAAATTAAACACAAAGATTAAACAGTATCAAATGTGACTTTTTCATTCAGCTATGAATTTCACAAACAAAAAGTAAAATGATCAGTTTTCTGAAAAAAAAACAAAAAACAAAACAAAAACAAAAACCCACAAAAAAAAAATAAATAAATAAAATAACCAGAGAATACAGACTAAAAAGAACTAAATAAAATTCAGTCACTTCTCAAACTTATCTTGATATTATACAAAAGATGCAATGAGAAACATCAGCATAACAGAGCATATTGCATTGCAGGGTCTCTAAGTTGTTTGAGATAAAGACTAAATGACAATAAATTCACATCAGAAAAAAGGTTTGAGATTTGGTTGTTTTATGACATTAACCTTTGTGGGTTATTCAATGCCAAATCCTGTTATATATATATATATATATATACCTAAAAGAGCCAGAAACTATCTATCTTAGTTTTAACTAACAGATCTTCAAGAATTTTGGCTAAAGAGGATTGGCCCAAACAACATCTTATCATTAAAGTAGTCACCAAGAAGAATAAAAAGTTAGCACAAAAATCCCCCCCAAAACGCTATTTACTAAGGAGCTATGCTTTTTTTTTAAATGTCTATAAGCATTTAATATTTCAGACTGCTACTTAGTATATTGAGCACTTTTACGTATTAGCTTAGGTAACTCTGTCAGTGTTTTTTTGGCTAGTCATTGTGGTACTATTTGATTATTCTCAAGCAGTACAGGTGTTTTAGTCTTTTTCTTTTTACATAATTTTTTTCCAGATATTGATTTGCAATATGTCAATCATTTGTTTGACATTAGGAAAAAGACTAAGTCAGCCATGTGGTTACAGAAAAATACCACTCACTTTATTATTAGTGTTATAACCTCCCTCTGCACTGACCTCAAATAAAAAAAAATGGGGGGAGAAGAGAGGAGATGTGAAGTGTTATTTTTAAATTGACAAAGAAAGATCTATTGTTTGATAAATCATAGCCAACCCCCAAAGGTTGTGGAGCAGTCCTTGAATTCAAGTTGTTCTTTGCCACTTTGCCAGTTACTCACTACCTGACCCTTTTAAAAAATCACCAACTTTCACATGTGTCTATTTCTTGCACCAGGTTCACAGGGTGTGATAGGTGGCTATCACATAACATATAATAAAAATGTATTGAAGAGGAGGAAATTTCAAGCAGGATTTGAGAGATGGGATTTTAGTTGGGAGGATCTTTAAAAATGTTACTGTAGGATTGAAGGAAATGGATTTAGATATTTGCTTTCTCAGTGGTCCTCATAGAGTCACAATAGGTGATTGCAGAAACCAAGTATTTCCTCTTCACTAGCTGTGCCAATTTGTTCTGCAAAACTGCAACACCCTCTGCTACTGACATTTCTCCTTTTATGTAAGTTTTGGCTGGCTTCTTACTGTTGATACCCTGCATGCAAGATACATTCATGCTCACTTCAAACTCTGGTGTAAGTCATTTCCCTCACCAGAGAGATTATCAGGACATGTTGTCATTAATGAAAAGAATGTCCTCATCTTTCTCAGTGAAGGGTCACTTGCTTCTCTATTGTGGTAAAGAAAGTCAGAAACTGGATGAAAGAAATCACTTAAAGTTTGAAAAGTTTTTATGACTTGTTTTCTGATGTTTCAATTTTTTGAAGATGGTATGATTCATCTTCTCTGCAGCTCTGACATCAAACTCCCTATTCTATTTTCTGACCAGCTCTATCCATGGTTAGAGTGTTCGCCAATGGCCCAGGAGACCAGGGTTCAATCCCAGATTGAGTCATACCAAAGACTTAAATAATTGTATTTGATACCTCCTTGCTTAACACTCATCGTTATAAGGTATGATTCAAGGGTAAGTGGAGCAATCCAGAGAGAGGAATGAAGCCCTCCCCTACACCTTGGTGTAATAGTTATTGAAAAGGGAGCCTTCAGGTCGCCCTCAACAATGGTTGGCTATCTTACTTTTAACTTTACGTGTCCCTCATAATCAGAGACATGTTTACATTGACAACTAATGCAACAACAAACCTCTCAACTTACAATAGTAACAATATGAAAACCTTTGAAAAAAAGAAAAAAAAAAACATTTCTTCCATCCTTAAATGAAAATATATGATAATACTTTGGAATTAGAATGAAGACATACTTTTGTTACATTTAGTAAAGATTTGACAAAAATCAATGTAATAGCAATATTGGTGTCAAGTGTATTTTCCAAGAAAAAATTAATAGAATAATTATTTTGAATAGAATGGAAATAAAATTACATATTCATTTTAGCTAACAAAACTAAAAATGACAATGAAATATATTTTCTTACCTCACTCAAATTAGGTGGAGTAGGTCGTGGGGGTGGACGTTCTGGCCGCTGAGGTTTGTCTGATGAACTATCATCAGATGCAGTAGGACTATTTCGACCTAGAATTTAAAAAAAAAAAAAAAAAAAAAAATTAATCCAGTACATAACTTGTGACAAAATTCTAAAAGGGAGTTAATACATACAACCTATTATACACAAAAAAGTTATATTGCCTTGAATTTCACATTTTTGCTGAAACAGTTCAAATGGAGAAACAAATGAAAATCTCTTGTTTATTATTATGATGATGATGATGAAAAAGGATCTAAATGAGGGTTTCAAACATCTAACTCATAGGCTGCATGAGGTCTTTAGACTAATTATCCAAGGTAGAACTATTTCTATTATCAATATTTTTGTAAATATTAATTTTTCTAATTTTATTCATGTTGAACATTTTGTACTAGTTCACATACACCCATATATTTACAATCATATACACATTTATTTTCATAAAAAAGTGGGAGGATCTCCCACACAACCTATTATCTGTATTGCAGTTTAGTTTTATATCTAATGAAAATTGTGGACTTCCCTCTCTATCTAACTTTTGGCTCAATATGCCGCTTTCCAAGGACACAATGGCTACTATTGTGTCCTCGGATTTAAGACCCTTGATCTAAAAAAAGATTTTATTAAAGCTTCATTCTCGGAGTCTGACTCAGATAAGTTTCTTTCAGTTTTTTTAATTAAAGATGCCATGTCTGGGTTTTTTATTTTCACTGGCCCTGTGCTCCACCACGGAGTCCAACTTGAGAAGGGAATGAACCAAGGAAGAAACCCATGCCGGGATACACAACCAGTATACTCATATCAAGAATGAAGTTTTCAGCCTCTGCAATATTCTGGTTTTAAAGCCCTACAATTTAATAATGGTCAAAAAGTCTTTTGCTCTTAACACAATTGATCCTCAGCCCCCATCTTCTAGTACATATAAGATAAAGGGTTGGGAATTGTTCCACTAAAGCAGATTAAATAATATGGTTGGGAGAAAAACAAATATATATGAGTTAGGGCATGTCAGGGGCAATCCAACCGCCTATCAGAACAAATAAGGACCAAAGTGGTGTGTTGCAAGCCATTGACCACACCCTCACCAGATCTGTGACTGCTCAACCACCGGAATCCTGTCCTAGCGCTTTATGGGTTGCTGCCCACAGTTAACAGGTGGGCCCATTGGTGGTTTTTTTTACCCTTCTGCAGAGGTACAGTTGGCATATTCTATAGACTCAGCCAACAGGGCAATGAAAATAATATGCTACTTAATTAACTCTATATCATTAATGGAAATAGGAGACAAGGATATGCACAACACTGGAGATAAAACCAAATAATACCCAGTCTGGTGGCCAAAGCTGCATGTGGCACCAGAAGTGGCATACTGCCTTAGCCACCAAAACTCTGGTATCACTCCTGGTTGGCAGCTAAGGAGGACAGGGTATAGCATATGCAATTGCACGTTGCATGCAGAAAATCATGTATTTATCCAACCCCTCTAATTATCTAGTAGAGTACAGGTGGCTTGAATTCAGAGTCTTCCTTCTCCTAGCCAAGTAAAATGCTAACAGCATTGCGTGACACTATAGACTTTGGGTGCGTTAGTACACAGGGCTAGATGCATGTGTAAATATGAGAGTGTGTGTATATATATATATGTCCATATAAGGATAGGCCAGATGATATGAACATGTATACATGGGTCCATATAAGAGCAGGCATGTTTGTGTGGATGTGTGGGGTGATATTAGGAGAATGGGTGCCAGATAAAAGTTCAAGATTTGCTTTTGTTTCCTTTGTTGGACATGTCATTTTGGCACTAACTGGTAGATGAAGGAGATTAGCAAATTTAAGAGCCAGAACTAGTGGTCTGTTAGTGGAAGAGATGGAGTGGAGGCAAGTGCTCTATATATTTCCATGAAAACTGAGCCTGTGACAGACTGGAAACAGTGGCCAGCAAGTGTTGAGCCAGAGACCAAGGTGGCCAGTAAGAGCTGAAGTCAGAGGCAGAATCATGGGGTAGCAGTTATGTGAGCAGTTGATATAAATCAGTGTAAGAGAGTCAGGAGTGAGCCCTTTGCCGACAGCAACAGACCAGAGTTAGGCATAAAATAGGATGTCCATTTTGTCAGGAGCTGCATTCTAGGGTCCTGTTTGATATATCATATGCATTCCTATCTGTTGAGAAAGATGCCGTGAAATTGTTTTTTGTTTTCTTTTTATGAATCGCCACCTTGGCTTTGAGCATTTTGATCCAAATCTATAGAAAAACTGAACAACAAGAGGTCTGATATCATAGATGCAGAGCGGGCAGTTGTGTCACACTTGTCCAGGATTTGAACTGAACTTGTGAAGTTCATTTCCTAAGACGATAACTGTTACAACACCTGTCTCCATTTTAAGATATACAACTAACTTTAGCTAAAAACTTTTGTAATTTTACCTCACAGCAACTCCAAGTACATTTTTATTTCCTGCATTTCAACTTATTGCAAATTCTTATATCAGATTATTTAATTTAATAATAGTCTTTCCAATAAAGATTTTGTAGCATTCCTCATCAATGAAAGAGGGGAAGGAAGTTATTCAACAAAATTTTCTTAGTAAAATTAGCTCTGAATATTTAAAAATTGCCACTTCAGGTATATCTTTTTTTAAATAACTGTTTCAAGAGTTGATACTAGCTTTAAATAAACATTTTTGCTATTTAGGCTCCATCTGAATCTAAATGCATTTAAAAACCTCAACAACTCATCTTAACAATCAATAAAAAAAAATAAAAAAAATGAATGACCAAAATGTATCAAATTTATCATTCTATACCTTCTGGGGTTTGGATGGAGCAATGTAGCATACTGACCAATAACTGCTGTGTCAGTGACAGCTGGTCATCTAATTGGGGAGGAGAAACACAAAAATGTAACTTGCTTCAAGTGTTAGTACTTCTATTGTTTTATTGCCTTCAATTTTTGAGGCTGTGAAAGTATGTGGAAATATATAATGGACACAATGTATAAGGTAGATTTTTCCTTCTAATCAGGACCAGCCCTTCTTGATGTGGAAATATATAATGGACACAATGTATAAGGTAGATTTTTCCTTCTAATCAGGACCAGCCCTACTTGTGCCTTTGAATGGTTCAATTGCTCTTATGTCTACACTTCTACTGGATTCTTCTCATGTCCCCAGTCACCCAAGACAGCGAACCCTACTTCTGCCTTGTGTAGGTAACATAGTTGTGCCAGCCCTCACAACCACTTAAATAGCTGATCAAATCTGGTGACCTCAATAAATCCTGGTTAATTTCTCTTTTTAGTCCAGGATTCTGGATCGAGCATATCATATTACACCTAGCTCCCCGGAAGAGATGATGAACTTTGTCAACTCATCTTGTTGCTGGCTTTTCTTTTTTAAATAACTTATCAATGCACACCATAGTACCACAAACTCACAAAGCTATACAAACCAGACTACAGTCTTTGAATTATCTTCTATACCAGTAATGCTCATATTAGTTTTATCAGACTGACTTAAATATGTGAAGCTTTGAATTGTTGGCCAGCTATAATTATTGGATGCTGTATTTAAAAAAGTCAATTCACTTGGTTGTAGCTCTAGTCTGCTTTGCAAATACACTATGCAGCACAAGTATGTATTATGTATATATATCTTTTTATTAAAAGAGCTTAAAAGAAAAAAAATCATTCCGCTAAAAGTTAGTAGGTAGACTGACCTGATGACGGGGTGCTTGATCGTGACCATCCAGGCAGTGGAGGAACTGGTAATACTAAATCCTGAGCTTCTTCATCAAAATCAACATCACCTGAAAAAAAAAAAAAGGTAATAACACAAGAAAGGTTAGAAGATATGAAACAAGTTGCTAATATCAATAAATTTTGATTGATTGATTTTAATGGTATATCAACCTGTCTAGGGTTATTTTATGTTGAGAGGCTAGGGAATCACATTCCTTCTATGTTCATGCTTATATTTTTTGTGTAATTGCTTTTTAAAAGATTTTTTTTGCACATGGTACTATTGGTTTCAGTTTAATGGCATTTGTAAGTTATTTAATGCCAAATCCATTCTTTAAGAAGAGCAGTAGCAGTGCTGGGAGGATAAGGAGGTTCATACCTTTCCCAAGGGTATTAGTCCGAAAGTGGATATAATATCATGACTGGAGTTCAAACTCGCTTACCACGATTCTGGAGTCCATCACTTTAACCATTACACCATGAGGACACCCATGGTACTATCAAGTACGAATGATTTTCAGACAGATCTATTTGAACCGTAGATGGGATTGTAACAGTCATTACCACTCTGGGTGAGAGTAAACTTGGGATTAATGGTAATGAAAGAGTACACTATACTCCCCAGATCTCTAAAACAAGGAGCCTCACCATCAGATGTAGTTTAGTGTCATACTCAGGATAATCACTTTTTTTAGTGAAGGGGGGGTCTTACTCCTCTGCAGGGGATACAGGCAGTGTATTCTAAGCCCTACCGACAAGGTGATCAATAAATTTCATTTAGATAAAGTTACAAATGAATTGGAGAGTCATGATAATTTTATTACTTAAAAAAGAACCTTCTGAACTGTAAATTAAATTTAATGATCATTATAAATTTCATAAGTTTAATTTTTTTTCAAAAAATAAAGAATTTTACATGAATTTTAACAATCTGTGGCCAGACTAAAGTTCAAAAAAAGACTGGTCAGACTAAAGTTCAAAAAAACACTGTGACCAGACTAAAGTATAAGAGTGAAATATAATGAATGGCTAAATTCTAAAGTTTTGTACTGGAGATGTTCAGATAAAAGTGACTAAATAATAATGAATATGATTTAGAATATTTTAAGTGGATGTGAACTCATTTCTTACCTTCCATAGAAAATTCACTAGTATCAGTCATATTAATGTCATCTCCAAGAAGTGTGCTTGAACCAGGTGTGTAAAGGGCTTCTGTATTCATAGAACATAAATCCAATTCTTTCAATAATGTTGATTTCCAATCTGGATTTTTCAGTCTAACATTCAACACACAATTGCTTACCTGAGGAATAAAACAGAAAATGGTTGATGACAAAACACTAATAGAAAAAACAAACAAATATATATATATATATATATATATATATATATATATATATATATATATACACATACACATACACCATATAAAAGAAAACCCTTTGAAAATCACTCATATTTTTAGTAATAATATCTATTTTAGCAGACACAATAGTCTTTAAAATATTAGATCTGCATCTTCAGACAAAGAAATAATGATATATATGTAATTTACAGATTCCTCCTAAGCCACCAAAAATATCTACTCTCTGCTGAATAGTGGACTTTGTTGTCCCGGCCAAATAACAGAATTAAAAAAAAAAAAAAAAGACAAATACTTAGACCTTGCCAGAGAACTAAAAAAGCTACCAAACATGAAAGTGAGTGATACCAATTGTAATTGGTGCACTTGGAATAATTTCAAAGGCTTAGTAAGAGGTCTGTATGGGTTGCAAACAATGCTAAGAGACTTGTTCCTTGTGTCCTCTAACCAACAAAGGCAGACAGAAATTGTCTTTCTTCTTCATGAAGAAGTCTGGTTCTTTTGAGGATAATGTTCATTTCTTCTCTCTCTCTCTCTCTCTCACAAAGGTCCATTCTCTGTGCTCCAACCAAATGTCACTCCCATTCTGTTTCACTTCCAATGGTCGCTGACTTGAGACTTCTGTCTGTCACTTATATACACAACAATTTATACATATTCATAAGCAATAGTAATATTAAAGATTTTTACATGTGCTTACATGCAAATCCTATTACAAAAGGCTGCTTACACAAAAAACATGCAAAGCAGTGTAAAATGAAAATCATCACAAGTTTATCAAGGTAACAGTGAAATAATTTTGAATACAATTTTTATCAATGTTTTTGCCATTGAGTTGTTGAATTGCATGCTCATTTCAGTACAAACAAGGATAGGTAGGAAGAGAGAAAGAGAGATGGTATCATTATTTACAGTTGACCAAAACAGCAAACTGTTTTAAGATACAGATTACCATTTATAAGTTGGTGACCTTAGTTGAGGGTGGCCCGAAGGTTCCCTTTTCAATAGCTACAACACCGAGGTGTAGGGGAGGGCGCTACTCCATTCCCTGGATTGCTCCACTTTACCCTTGATCCTTACCTTATAATTCTGAGTATTAAGCAAGGCAGCATCAAGTACCATTTTTTGAGTCTTTGGTATGACTCGACCTGAGATTGAACCCCAGTCTCCCAGACCATTGGTGAACACTCTACTCATTAGGCCAATAGCCTGGTACACCATTTATAAATGGCATTAAAATTGTTTATTTTTGTTAATGTTTTATTTATGTTTAGAATAAAACTGTAGAATTGAAATGTTGATACTCACTGTTATTTTGTCACTTTTAACCGATTCTAAAGAACTTTGACCATGTTTGTAAATGAGCCACATATCCTCTTCAACAAATCTGTATAATGAGACATTAAAAATATATAAAAACTTAATTTATTTTAAAAACAACAAATTCATCACTTGAAATTTTAAAAATAAATGGTAAACAAGAAAATACAACAAGAGATAAAATAATTCAGGATAAAATTCAAGCAACTTTATTTTTTTCTGATAATATTTTTCATGAAAATTTTTTTTTTTTAAATCTGTACTCCAAATCAGCTTAATTTCTATGAAATGAATTCAACTGTCAATCTAAAATTTGAAAAATTATTTCCCTTATCTTGTACTTTAATTTTACAGGGTTTTGAGCTTTAGAAGGTTGGGTTGGGCCAACCCCACTGGCAAGTGTCAGGTTTATTGTCATAGGAGAATAACTTTGGTACTACTGCTTTAAATATAACCTTGTTTATAGTGAGTAGACAAAAAAAACTGTGTATAGTGAATAGACAAAAAATGACCTTGTCTATAAGAGTAAGATAAATCACCTGACTGAAAATAACATATCTAATAAAATCAAGCTAAAAAGGATTTTTCTTATCTTTGTTACATTGAACAAAGCCTCATTGACATTTGATCAGAACAATTAATGTTTATCATGACCAGATTAGATTCAAACAACAGTGTCACCATGAACACTGTAGTAAACTGGAATAACATGCTAAGATGGATCTTATTGCTAAATAGCCAAATAAAAGCAGCTCACTGTTATCAGTAATGCCCTCAGCCTTAATACATAAGATGATATATTGGTGTCCTGTGCTTAATGAGTAAGTTGAGCTATTGAGCTAAGTTGATGTACCTTTCATGAAATAAAAAGATGAACCCTCTTAATGTTTGGTTTGGATTTTTTATAACCCTTGTTCATCTGTTGCCAAACCAAACATGTCTATCAACTAACATCCTGTTAAAAGGGGCAATAATCTTCTTGCTAAATCCAATAAAAGGTCAGTCAATGATTTGATTGGTTTTGCAACATGTCAATCCTTGTTGGATTATTTAATGCAGTCTTTCTTGTTCCAAGTAATTAATGATATTTATCATACATAATTATAGCTTCAAGTAAATATTCTAAACACTAACTAATTTATACACAATTATATAGTTAAAGTAACTATTCATGTTTAATAATAATAATAATAATTTATCTGTACACAGTTATACTAATAATTACAACACAATTATGATTTCAAGTATTTCAAGCAACTAATAATAATCCTTTGTAAACAAGTATAGCTTCAAACAACTATTATTAATACAAATAATTTTCAAACATCTATCTGCTCCATAGTTGGAACCCTAACAGGAACAACTATTCTGGGTTAGAGTAGAACCAGGAGTAATGGCAATTTATGGATGATTCTACATTCTCCAGAGCTTCAGAACTGGATGCAGTTTAGTGTTATACACTTTCTTTTGTGTGAGTGTGTGCAGTGAAGAGGGGGTCTTACCCTTCTTCAAAGAATACATTCAGCATAGTATCAGCCCTGCTCAGAGAAGAAAGACTAAGATAATTCAGAAACTTTACTTATTTTTTTATTAGTTTTATTCTTCATGTTACTGCTTTTTATCATAATGTTTTAAGTTGAATAATCTTACCATTAAAACAGGCAGTGTGAATTAGTGTTAAGAACTGACCTCTGACAATACTTCAACTTATATTTCATAACTTTGGAGTTTGAATGAATACCTAAATCAATTCAGCCATAGAGACTCAAATCTATAGCCATATTCCTACTCCTTGTCAAAAAAATAAGGATTTTCCTAGACAAAACTTAAATGATAGACATAGAGTGGATATGAAGAAGATACTAAATTTTTCAGTTTATCTATTTTTTTCTTATCCACCCCCAACCAAAAAAAAAACCAAACTTTCAAATTAAGCTCTTTGAAAAATAACTACAGAGTTTTTGTTTGCTATTATTTAGAAAGACTAGAAATGTGTTGTAACCGAAAAAAAGGTTACTGAATTAGAAATAACCAAAATAGAGGTTGGAAATGAAATGGAAATCTTTATAACATTAATAAAATACAATACTCACCAGTAGCATGAGGAAGTTACTCAGTGCTAGTGGTGACTACTTAGTCTGCTTAATTACCAGCCTTAACATAGTGCCCAATATACAGGGTGGAACAATAAAATGGTCGTCCTAATGAAAACAACACTACAGCTTTATTTTAAAGCTTTTATTGAAAAAAATCAATTCAGGTAACTTGATTATGTAGTAGAGCTGATATCTATTCAATGTAACCGCCTTCAGCCTCAATCACCGCCTCGATACGGATCCGGAACTGGGAGCATGCCTTTTCCACAAGCGCCAGTGGGAGCTCGGCGAATACTCGGCGCATAGCAGCGATCAGGCTGGCTTTGGTGTTGTGGGAGGTCATGTTGGTGATGTTCTCGACGTATGACCAAAGTAGTCCAGCAGGTTCAGGTCGGGGAAGGAGGGGGGCCAGTGAGAGAAGGGTACAAAGTCGTAGCACTCCTTCTGAAGCCAAGCCTGGGTCTCTTTGGACTTGTGGGCTGGCACTGAGTCCTGCCGCCACACCCAGGGTCTGCCACCGGCCACCTGATTGCACCAGGGGATCACCACACTCTTCAGCACATCCAGGTACACTTTGGTGTTGACTTTCAAGCCAACTTCGAAGATGTGAGGTGGCATGATGTGGCCCTCACTTGAAACTACACCAAAGACCATAACTGTGGCCGGAAACTTTGTTTTCATCACCCTGGGCACGTTGAACCGTCCGGATTTGCATTTTGAGGGTGCTGGCAATGGTCCTGTTGTCATAACTTGGATCAGTAGAGAGCATGAGTTGTACAGCGGCACATTTCCGATCTCGTTTGTTGAACATTGTGTCACTTTCAGACATGATAGAAGGCACCTATTGCTCTTGGGATTTGTACACAACTGGCCAACTAGTAGATGGTCTGCAACAAAATAAGAAAACCAGTTTACATTTAACGGAAATGGAATCATGTCTTTTCTAGGGCGACAATTTTATCCTTCCACCCTGTATTTATGTGGAATGGGACATACCCACTAATGTTCACAGGTGGGGTATATAACAGAATGATAGTTAAGAATAGCTAAAGAAAATTTACAGTATTGCAATGCATAAATTTTTTATCCATTTTTCTTTTTAAATGGATTGATGCGTTAAAATATTCAGTACATATATGAATAAAAATCAAATTGTGGCAAAATATATTTGTGCCATTAAAAAGTTTGTATGCAAGTCAAAATTAATTATCAAAAAATTATCCAAACATAAAAATTCTTTATATAACAGAACTGAAGCCATCATTTATTTGACAATTGTAACAATCATTGAAATAAATTTAGTAAATTCATGAACAAGATACAAAACTAATAACAAAATTGTCAAATTCGGCAAATCTAAATAAAATGTGAGATGAATAAAGTGAAGCTTTAATCTATATTGAATATCAATATTGATGGTTTGGTTTGGCGTATAGTATTTTAACTCTTTATGGTTTATCTAATACCATAAATTCGTATATTCAATTGTAAATGTTTAACTGTAATAATATTTTCAATGTTCCATTGTATTTGTTTTAATTATACATTTTTGTCGATAATCATTTGTTAGCAGACATTTCTATGGTTTCAAGAATTCCTATCAAATATCAGTTTATACACAATTCCATATAGTATAAAGTATTCCTATTTAATACTAATAATTTATACACAATTATGTTTTAAAGTGACTATTGCTATTTGATAATATTTGTTTACATATAATTATATAGTTTCAAATATTTCCAGCTAACACCAATGTTTTATAAGCAATTACATGGGTTTAAGTAACTAATAATAATAATACTTAGTAAACAATTATAGCTTCAACTAAATTAATACAAATAATTTGCATACACTTAAATGATCTTAAATAATTCTATTTAATAATGATAATAATCATTTGTTTCCACACAGTCATAATTTTACATATTCCTATTAAATACTAATTATTTTAAAACAGCTCTATTTGATCTATAAATAGGATCCTAACAGGTACTACCACTCTAAGTCAGAGTGGACCTGAGAGTAATGGCCATGTAGGTGTACTCCACACTCTTAAGAGTTCCAGGACTGGAGCCTCACCATCAGATGCAAGTTAGTTTTACACCCAGAAAACCCTTTTTTTTTGGTGTAGAGAGTTGGTTGGTTGGGTTTTATGGCATATTAACCCCTCATAAGTTATTCAATGAAAAATCCCGTTAATACACACATACACATTTATTCATAAATGAATAGTTTGTAGACAACATATTCAAATGAGCCAGAGCTCACTAGTTTTTACACAGTTAAATGGTTTCAAGTATTGCTATGTAACACTAACAGTTTAGTTTAAGACCAGTCGTATTTTTGCAGTTAAATGATTATACATATGATTGGTTAGTGAATAACTTATAGATAATCTCATTTTTAAAGGAGTTAGAGCTAATTTGTTTGCATTCAAATATTGCTATTGTTTGCACACTGTTAAATGGTTTCAACTATTGTTATATAACACTAATAATTCTATTCAATATTAATCATTTGTTTGCATACAGAGAAGTGGTTTCAAGTATTGCTCACACTAATAGTTTTATTTACACACAGTTAAGTGGTTCTAAGTATTGCTATTCAATACAAATAATTTAATTTTTGCACACAGTTATATGGTTTCAAGTATTCTTATCTAACATGAATAATTCTATTTAGTATTAATCATTTGTTTGCACACACTTAAAAGGCTTCAGGTACTGTTATCTAACAATAATAGTTTTATTTGCACATGATTAAATGGTTTCAATTCAGTTTAACATCAGTCATTTTTTTCACATAGTTAAATAGTCAAACAGTTCTATTTCATCCACAGATAGAACCCTAACAGGTACTAACACTCTGGGGTCAGAGTGGACTTGAAAGTAATGCCAATGAAGGAGTACTCCACATTCCCCAGACTTGAGCCTCAACATCTGATAGTTTAGTGTCATATATCAGGACACTCATTGAGGGACGGAGTACCCTTCCACAGAAATGCTGTCAGCATATTCTATCATCTCAGCCAACTGGGCTGTGGGTGTAGAGAAGGCCTTACCCCTCTGCAGAGGAAGTAGTTGTCAAATCTCAAGCTCCATCAACAGGGATAATCATAAATATCAATTACTGACTTTATAGAGTTTTGTTTATGAATATTGTTGTATATTGACCTACGATCCAGCCGGGCTGTCAAAATAGGAAATGCACCTATGTAAATAACAGGTGCATCCGGTCGAGGAATAGCAGCCATCATTCATAGATGGGTTGAATGAGTGCAATTTGTGACGCCCACAAGAAGAAGGGGGTGTTGAATTATTATATAACTTGGTGAAGGCAGGAAGTCAGTTAGTTTGGAGACCAGATCAGTTGGAGACAAGAAGCGGTAGAGAAAGCCAGCACTCAGCAGAGTGGGCCCTCAGGCCCCCGATTGAGCAGTTGCAGATCAGACGAGTTGGAGAACAGACCAGTTGGGAGAAGATGCTGGAATGAGAACATGTCCCAGAGAGGCTTGGCCCCCAGTTGAGCAGCCCAGGAAAACGGAAAAGAAACGCGGTTATGGCCAATAGAGTAGGGGTCAATATGTTACAGTTCTGTTCGGTCTCCAACTCCCCTTCACACACAATCCTTTCAAATAAAGTGAGAGGTATATTTTTCTAAAAGAACTGTGTCGCTCATCTTTATTGTGTCGTTTGCATGCATCTGCATATGAGTATACAACAATATAATGAATGCATTAAATGCATGGATGCACATTCATAAAAAACAATCAAACTGAGCAGAATAATTTGAGTTTCAGAGAACATTTGTGCAAAAAATACAGACTTACCTTATTAGCAGAATCTCTCCATATTTACCAAAAATCTGAACAATCTCATCAACAAGAGCTTCAGTAAATGTTTGGTTATTTTCTAAACTAATGATAACAGTAGCATCTGGTGGACCTTGTTCAATGATGACATCCTCTAATACATTTTTCTTTTTCTCTTCATTCACTTTCTGGAAGTCCAACTCAAACAATGCAATAACAGGCCTGTAAACAAGACAGCATAAACAGATTAACTTGAAAATAAGTTCAGCAATTTCTAACTTTCATGTGCATTTATCATAATGATTCAATTATGAATTTGAATTAAACTTTAAGACTACAATTACTCTCCCTTCCATTTTCAAGATATGGCATTGATGGATCTTGAAGAAAGTTGGTCGAGAAATAAGGAGATGTTAATGAATTTACAAAAAAAAAAGTCAGACACGTAGTCAAATAAAAATACAACAAACTTTATTACTATATTTCAACCTCCCTCTGGATTGGTTTCAGAAACAAAGACACACAGTCTTGCTAAACCTGAAATTGAAGTTGTTCCTTGTCCTCTGACTGACTGACCTTTTTCAAAATTCCCAAATTCTCATGTGACTATTTCTTGCATTTACTGTGAAAGTTCTTGCGGGTGAACCTTCATTGTTAGTAACACAGCCAGTTACCAATTCAAAAGGGAGCAATCACAACATTACACAGGGTGCAAAAATTTTGCACACTAAATAACTTTGAAAAGCTGCTTTCATTCAAGGTTGTTTTTGTCATTGCCATAACCACAACAAAATTTAAAAACACTATCATTTTGTGATTGGAAAGAATCATCTTCAGTTTTTGGTTTGATTTCATGGCACATCAACCCTTGTAGGTTATTTAATGTCAAATCTTGCTATTACATATACATATTAAATATACATGATTTGTAAACTAATAGTTTGTTGATAACTTTTTAAAATGAGCCAGAGCTCATTTGTTGGGACATAGTTAAGTGATTTCAAATATTTCTATGCAACACAACTAATTCAATTTAACACTCAATTGTTTGCTCACAGTTAAATGGTGAAGCAGTTCTATTTGGCCCACAGGAAAGATTCTAACAGGTACTATCACTCTGGGTCAGAGTGGACCTGAGAGTAATGGCAATGAAAGGGTACTCCACATTCCCTAAAGTTTCAGAACTGGAGCCTCACCATCAGACACAGTTTAGTCTCATATCCAAGATACTTGTTGGTGTGTGTGTGTGGGGGGATCTTACTCCTTTGCAAAGATGCAGTCAGCATATTTTACAGCCCCAGCTGAATGGGCCATTTCAGTTTTAGCTTAATGAATGAACCTGCTTTAAGTAAAAAGTATCAGATAAAATTTTTTAAATAAGCTAAAAATAAAACCGAGCAGTTTTAGATTATTTCACAGAAAATCTCTCAAAGGAAACATTTACAATTGTTAAATGTCAAATACTTAAACAACAATCTATACTGTTGAGAGAATAGTTATGGGAAAATAGTAAGGCAGACAGAGTTCTTAAACCTTGTTTAGGCAACCAGTTTAGGAGAAAAAAAGTTCTGAATCCAAACAAGATTTACTCAGCTTAAAAATTGACCTTGTGTTACATCTTGCCAATGGCAGAGGGGCTGGGTAAATACAAACTATATTACAAAATTCACTGACTAAATCATTATCCATCAGCATTAACAAATTTCTCATCTGAAGAAATAATATAAAAACACCACATTATTATTTAAAAGTTTTTCGAAGTATGTTGACTCTATTTGACCTTACAGAACTTTCCAATAAAAACTTCTCTTAATAAGTAGTTTTGTTGTTGGATCCAGTATCAGTTAGAGAAAGAGAAATAAGATCTACTTGTTAGGGTCTGGTTTGCCTTTATGGCATATCAACCATTGTGGGTTATTTAATGCTAAATTTCGTGTATATATATATATATATATATATTTACTAATCTACTATCTACCAGCATTCATGGTTACCAGAAAAAAAGAAAAAAAAAACGCCAGGAACAAGAGATAAAAATATCTCGAATCACCGTCCAGGGGAAGAAGAAAAAATATCATAGGACAAAAAGAAAGAAAAGGCCAACCCCGTCACACCAGTTGAAAAAAAAAAATCAAGAGATATGCAGTCAGTTGGTCAAAAGAAAAATAAAACCCACCGTAAATGATGCAATGCTACAATTACAAGAGTGCTCAACATGAGTGGAACCAATAACAAAATTAACTTAAATTGTGAGTCGGAAATCTCCTACTAAAGTTTCACCTTAACGGATCATCAGGGAGTCTCACACTGACGGTCGGTGTGAGACTCCCTGATGATCCGTTAAGGTGAAACTTTAGTAAGAGATTTCCGACTTGCGATTTAAGTTAATTTTATATATATATTTATTTCAGATATATATTTGTAAACATTAGTTAACAAAGTTGAATAGTTTAAAGTATTGCTTTGTATCACTAACAATTTAATTAAACATCAGTCATTTGTTTACATACAGTTAAATGTCAAACAGTTCTATTTCAAGCAATTCAATTTAGCATAAGTCTTTTTTGTACTCAGTTTAATTATCAAACAGTTCCATTTGACCCATAGGTAAGACCCTTTCACGTACTACCACTCCAGGCTAAAGTGGACCAGGGAGCGATGGCAATGAAGGAGACTCCAAATTCCCCAAAGTTTCAGCATTACTGGAGCCTCACCATGAGATTTTTTAGTGTCATAAACAGGACACTCGGTGGGGGAGAGGGAGAGCTCTTACCGCCCCTGTAGAGATGCAGTCAGTGTATTCTACAATCCCAGTTGAGTGGGTTGCTATCAGTTAGAATCTAAGTTAACTGCTTGTAAACATGTAACAATGTGGGTTGCAGTGCTCAAACTATAAGAGAATGAATCCTTGTGAGTGGCTTGACTTGCATCCAACTGTTTTTGTGATATCAGTCACAATATATCAGTTTTTGGTCATGTCAAGTGACTGGATCTACCACAGTATATCTTGTGCCTGTTTCTGACCTTATAAGGCAGAATTTAGAAAATCTTTCACTTTAATTCTGGGTCAAAAATTCTGATCAGTTATTCGAAAAAAAAAATATCTCATTCCAATTTCTTATCATTTTCTTCAGTAATAATTGTTATGATTTTTGATAATTTGTATGCATTTGCATAGTTATGCCTAGAAAGGTTTTACTAATTAGATCTGAATCAGATGTGATTTTAGGTGAGATATGCCCCTAGACTTTCTGTTGTAGCTAGGTGTTGAGCCACTAAGACAGAATCCATTTCATGGTTTTTTTCCAGAATTTAAAGGAAAGCAGAGGTACCAGAATGCTAATTGGCTTGATAAGCTAAATTAAGAATCTGAGTTGGTTTGCATTCACTTCATGCTAATGCCATGGGGAAAAAAACATGGATTGTGAATGAAATAGCAAGATTGACTTTGTTCTCTAGCAGTAGTGTTGTACATCCATTGTAGAACAACATTGAATTAAAACTGTAGAGAAGGCAAGAGGAAACAACTCCAGTCAATCTCCCAAGAACAGTCTTGGTTATTTACAGTTTACTCAAAGGAAGATGTGAAGAGCCATAACCATCCGCATCATTCAAGGGATGTAATTCTCTCAGAATTTATCCTCTCACAGTATCTATGAAACCAAGCAAAATGAAAACAACAAAAAAAAGTAAAAAGAGAAAAGCCATTAAAGATTTTACCGATGATCAGATGTTCTTAACTCGACACGGCTGTACAGAATCTGTTTCACTGGAACATAATATGGATCATCAACACCTTTAATGGGGGGGAAAAAAAAGAAAAAAAAAATCTCAGTTCAGACATACAATTAATTTATTGATTTTACAAGCATAGGCATTAGAAAAGCACAAGTGATTTAAACAGCAACATCTTATGATTTACCAAAAGTCCATCTGTCCTTACAGCTAAGGCTCTGCTATTTTTTTGCCCAATTTCAATCAAACTTTTAAGAAAGATTTTACATAATATTACATTTGGATCAGGTGTGATTTTAGGTGAGATGTCTGTCCATCTTACAGTGCTTACCTACCCTCTAGATAATCATGACAAGCAAATGGGACTCTACCCTTCCTATATACCCTTAGACTTTCTGGTGAAGCCATGTGTGGAACCACTAAGAGGGAATCCATTTCATCTCAACAGTCACCCAACCTAAAAAAAAAAGACTCTCTGTTAGGCCACAGTTAAGCCATTATGCCACAGAACTCCTCTTCAAGTATTCCTTTTTACTTTTAATTATCATGGTAGCAGCATGTATTAATCAGTGATATTGGTGATAATATACCAATACTTTGATTCTTTTTTGATAAAGAAAAGGTCTTTTACCAAAGAGAAAAAAGTAAATTTTTTTCTTATTTCTAAGGCAAAGGATTATTTTACTGATGATCAGATGTTCTTAACTCGACACGACTGTACAGAATCTGTTTCACTGGAACATAATATGGATCATCAACACCTTTAATGGTGCTCGTGGTGTAATGGTTATTGTCGTAGGAAATGGATACAGTGACACGAGTTCAAATCCTGGACGAGACTGATAGCATTTCACATAGCACTAATACCCTTGGGAAAGGTATGAATCCAATTATTCTCCCTCCAGCTATGGGTAAATAGTAGGGCAGACTAGGTTCTTCAGCCTTGGTGAGGCAACTAGTCTAGGAGAAGGAAAACTCTGAATTCAAACCTGTTAAACTTCGCTTAAAAATTGACCTTGTGTCATATCCTGCCCGAGTGGAGGGGTTGGGTAAATATGATTAGGTATCTTTTTAGTGAAAATAGTTGAGGACCTTTCAATGAAAAACTACCTTGAATTATTTTCATAGTGTGGCCTACTTGATGATGAGACAGGTCTCATGTGGCCTACTGCTCAGAAAATGTTGCCTATGCCTGTTCCAACTTGTATTGTATAGGCTTAAGTTAAATGAAACCTTAGTGCAACAGAAATTAGTTAAAAAATCATGAATAATGCACACCGTTTTCAGTACTAAATCAGTGATCAAGCTAAAAGTAATCAAATTTTATTTTACCAGTTTTAGTAAGAAACTTTCTTTTTCTCCATAACACTCGATCAGTCCAAGCCGGAGATCTACACTTTTCACTTGTGTCGTAATCATCACTAAAGTTATCATACTTGTATGTCGGGGCAAAGTTTGTTTGGCCTTCCTCAAAACCTCGGAACACCTAAAAAAAATAGTTGAAAAAGGATGTGATCAGCATTAAAATATTGAAGAATAAATGATAATTATAAATTTACACACAGCATTACATCTTTATAAATTCAAATGATTTTTTTTTTTAAATTAAGATCAGTTTTTACTTTAAAACAATATAAAATCCATTCTTGAAATAGAAAATTTGTTCAATGCATAGAGAATATTTAGGAGATACAAAGCTGTTAAAAAAATGTTTAGGGGATACAAAGCTGTTAAAAAAATGTTTAGGGGATACAAAGCTGTTAGAAAAAAAGAAAAGAAAAAAAAAATTTGTAATGATTAAGAAATACAAACTTATTTATTCAATATGAATACACATATCATTCAAAAATGTTTAAAAAAATAATACCTCTGTCTCATAATACTTTTTACACTTGCATATAAATTTCATACACTAAATGCAACAATTATTATGAGACAGATGTAGTATTATTCAAAAACTGGATAGAGAAACTAGCTTGTATTCATTTTATCATTGCTACAATGGAAAAATAATGGAATTATACTACTACTGTTCCATAATAGTCATTACGTTTGCATTTATATTTCGTATATTAAATATAACAAATATTTGTTTAGTCATATTAAAAGATTTATCTGATTAAACTAGATGACATATTTTATTAAAATTTGGTAAATTGTGCTTAAATGTGGGTTTTTTTTCTAGGGGTGGGGGTAGATAAAACATTTTTGCTTATATTTTCTAACTGGTTTTACTCTATCAGACCAACAATAAGATAGAGTAAAACTAGTAATAAAATGATAGTGATTTTGAGTTGTATACATTAAAGAGTGATTATGATAGTTTCTACTGTACTATACTAGTGAATGAGTGGATTTGAAAACTCAGTTTTAGAATCTTACTTAAAATTAGCTTGAAAATAATATATTGAGGTTCAAGAATCCAGAAAACATTATGTTCAGTCAATATCTAAAAATATCTTTTTTAATGAAATGATTACAAACAGAACATAAATTAGTTCTTTAGTAAACAAGCAAAAACAAAAAATGTAAATATATTAGATTTATGGTCAAGTCATGCTGAAAGCACCTGTTCCTACCGGGTCACCAAAGTTAAGTGATAAAGAGCCTGCTCAGTACTTAGATGGGTGACCACCTTGTAATCGCGGATACTGTAAGAAAACCGAGACTTATGTACCAGAAATATACAGAAATGTACAGCTTATATTAAATAATCAGTGTAAATAGAATGTTGCTTACATTGCCAGCTTTCATCTGTGCTATGAGTTGGTCAGCAGCCTTAAGTGCAGTCCAGTTGTTATTTCGAACTAATTCTTTTACTTCATCTCTCGGAAGATCTATTCGGTAATTGAAATCACCTACCCAAAATATATAGTCATGGGACCCTACAGTTTTGCCCTGAAAATAAATAATTAAAATAAGTTAATAAAAATATAAATAGATAAATAGCACAAAAAGAATCTAAAAACAAACAACTTCAAATTCATGAAGGAAAAAAAAGTAAGCAATTAAATAAGTGAAAAATTTATGCAGCATAAATATTAAATCTTTCAGCTCTTAAGACTGACATTTTAGCCTGAGCACTATTTTATTATACACTGTAAGCCAGGTAGGTTGGTTAGTTGGTTTAACAACATGTCAACCACCTGGCTATTTTATACCAAAGACAGTTTAACAATTATGGTCTCCAATTACATATGGTACATAAATAGATCTCTATTTGACTCACGAAACCCTAACAGGTACTACCACACCTGATCAGAGTAGATCTGGGAGTAATAGCAATGAAGAGGTGAATCTATACTCACCACTGGATTTAGTTTAGTGTCATTTTTTTTTGGTTGGGTCTCATCCCTCTATAAGAGATGCAATCAGCAATATTCTGGGTTCAGGGAGATCATGTCATACTACTTATCAAAGACTTAATATAATGACCATGCATTGACTTTCTTTTAATGGAACGTTGAGATATCTACACCTTGGAGCAAAGTTTGAATGTTTTGTGCCCAACTGTTTTTGTGAGTTCAGGTATAAGGTATCTGAAAGTCTTGGAGCTTAGGGTTCAAAGAGTTAATATATTTATGAAATGAAAGTTTAAAGCTATAAAAAATATACAAATTATCAATAAGGAAGAATAGTTTTCAGGGTTCTAAAATAGTACTCCCAAAAATTTATATACAAAATTTCATGACTCTTCACCTCTCCCCGCAAAGAAACTTGAGATCAATATTATATAAACAAATGATTTGAGTAGCTCAAAGGATGATGTGACAAATGCTAATAAAACTGTTGGAAAAGTAAAAACTATTATGACTAGTATTTTCTTTGATTATTCTAAATTTTACTTTCTTTTTAATACCAATTCACTCATCATTTTATGGCATCAAAGAAGAGAGTAAATCAAAAATAATAAAAGGATAAGTTCTCAATTAGACTAAAATTCACATCTTTATTTCAGGGAAGCCCAGATAAATGAATCAGATGCTTTAACCAATTGAGCTACAAGGAGCAACTGGTTTGAAAGGGTTAAAATCAAACCAATAAACTAATCTTTTGTTTCTCAATCCTTGCTACCATTTAAAAAAAAAATGATTAATAGTATTTTTTTTATTTATTTTCATTAGAGAGCTTATTCTTTATTATTTCTGATCTATACTGTTCTATAAAATAATGACAAGAGTGAGTTGAAAAAAAAAATTAAGATGAAAGTAAATACTAGTCAATAATGATAATAAAGGATTGACAATGCTTCATCTAAAAATAAATAAAAGTAAAAAATTACATTCTATAAATGACAAAGGGTAGGTACAAAACATTTCGAGACTCACCTGGAATGAAAGTTTCTTCATTATTTCATGAAAATCATTATTTCGTTCATTCACCTGAGAATGCCCAGCAGCAAAATGGGAACATATGAAGCAGAAAGATGTGGCATGGAACAAAAAGCGAATGGCCACAGCACCTTTGTTGCCAGTGGCTCCACCTAACCCAGTTTTAACAGAGTCAATAGCAACATCTCTGAAATAAAGTAATATAAAAATTGAAATGGAACACTAAGACATGACTTAAGAGTCCAGACCTATAAGAAAAGAGTATTCATAGTAAATAAATTCAACCACAATAGCAAGCCATTTTCACTAGGTGCCTCATACTTCTGTCCTTTTTCAAAAATTAAGTTATGCTTGGTAAATAACTAAATTCAACCACAATAAATACAAAAGAAAACAGTGGAATCATTAAGTTTTGAATGAGGCACAAACTTATTCACTTTAGAGCAACCATATCACTTTCAACTATTGTAAAATCATTACACTCATTTTATGTAACATTATTTGGAAAATACTGTTGGATTTTCTTAAACTTTTATTCTGTAATTAATGAATTTAAAGTGTTTTAATCAGTCAAAATATGATCCATGAACATCTATGCATCTTTGTAAGATAAAACTCTAAAGGTTTTGATGCCAAGAAATCTTATAAATCCAGTTTCTACTTCTTTTGGAACAGGATATTTTTGGCTTAAAGAAGTGTTCAGATACTTGAAAAAATAGCAGTTGGTGGGTGAGAGATAAGAAAAATATAATGAATGTGGCAAAATTTCGTATCCCAAGTCAGTGAGTTTCTGCAATGTCATCATCCTGGCAACATGTGGCTAAACACTATCATGAAGCAAAATTGGACATTGTTGATTAACCCATGCCAATCACATTTTGCTTAACTAAAACATGAATTTTATCGAGTTGCTGACAGTAAACTTATGCAGTGATGCTCTGGTTAGATTCCAGAAAGGAACAATACCAATAGCATACCATCAGACAGTCACCATAATCTTCTGTTCAGGCAATTTCAGTTTTGGAAAGTGTTTGTGTAATTTGTCACAATCAACCCATTAAGCTGATCATTTACAATTGTCATAAAAGATCTTTAGTGAAAGGAATTGTTTGTTATTGTTTTTAGCAAAGAAATGTATTCTTACGCGTGTGTGTTATTCCCTAGCTAATTGTTGTTGTAAAATAAAGGAGGAGGTGGAGAAGTAAGAAGAAGATGCCGTTAGGTTTTATATGAAGGTTTTTAATGGCAGCATGGAATAAAGAGTTTACATTTATGCTGCAAGTCTCGTAGGAAGGAAAGAAGTAAGGAAAGGAAATGAAGTTATGATAGAGTTGAGAAAGCAGCGTGTGTCGTTGGATGTGCGAGGGAGATATATTCGCCATAGTGTAGCAAAAGTCGTGTTTGCTATTTGAGGAGAGAAACGTTGAAGTTACTGTGAGTTTGTGGTTCTGGTTGTTTCGGGGAGAAGCGTGAATGTCTCCAGAAAATGTTGCCCAGAGTGGAAGTAACTAGGTGTCGGAGCAGAATTCTGCATCACAGTCGACATAGCCAATTTTGGGGGTAACGTAAAATTGTTCCTATGTGTGGCATATTGAATTCATCTAATTCATATTCAACTGGGAAACCTTAGTCTAAGAGAAATAGACGCAAGGGGTCCCTAAATTAGACTGCTTCCCTCATTGTGTTGATGCTGCTGCTGCTATTGAAGAGCAGACAGTAAGACGTCTGTACTGAACAAAGAAGTTCTGCCAAAGTGGGTGTTTGACGGTTTCCCCAATTTGTGCTGCCCAGAAAGGTGGTTCGGTCTGAATAGGATAAGTCATCCTGATTGGGTGGAATTATGCGTCAACCCTAACGGTCAAATTAAATTGCGTGCCAAACAAAAATACGAAATTCCTTCTGTTACAGATCAATTTTTTGTCACAAGTCACTATTTAATAAAAAAAAAAAATGGATCATTCAAGCTCTGCAGAAACAGCATCATGCACACTTGAAAAAGCTGTGTGCCAGGTAGAGTTGCCACTGCGTTTCTCAACTGCAAAAACCCACAATCACTAGCCAAAACCTCCTTTCCGTATTCGATAATTCTCTTCTCCTTCGTCTCTTTAAACTGATCGCCGTTTCTCCTCTAACCAATTCTTGCCCAATGCAAACACAAAAGACCCCAAGTGATGATGTTCATGGTTTTTATGTTCTTTTCTGCCTGTCCACATTTCCATGTGCATCTTCACTCTCCGTGGTTTTACGTGACTGCCAGCGTGAAGTTATGTGACCATTTACGATATAAGCTTGCTCAGGGCAGCCATGTTTTTTCCAGTCCAAAAATCAAATCTTGCATGTGGAGCATATGCGTTGACATTTGTGCTGAGTTGAGTGGTGATTTTCATCCCAATTTTCACTATATGTTGAGCTCTTTGACTTTCCCCAAGTTCATGTGGAACCCATTTATAGAGCAGCTTCAATCATACCAATTTTCTTGAGATGATCTGATATTGTTGAAATGGTGACATTCAATGCCTTGTACATTTCTCTGACACTTTGATGAGGGTTTTGTTCAACAAGTATTTTCAAATGTTGTCATCAATTGCAGATGGACAGTTTCTACCCTCTTGATGGAACCTGAAACCAGTGTCATATTGTTTGATCACAGGTAGATTCTTCATCCTATGCTCAGATGATATTGGCAGCTATTTGAGGGGCATTATGACCAAGCTTGAACTTATGCAAAAAAGGAAATGCATCATATATTTTTTCATGTTTGTAATTAGGGGCATATAACCCTCAAAATCAAATTCTGAAAGAAATGATAGAAAATCAACAAAGAGAGCATTTTAATCATTAGGAATGTGAATTATTTAATCAACTAAAATTGAAATAATGTTAGAACAAATTTAAACAATTTGTATTAAAATCAGAGAGTATTTTCCAAACAACCATATATATATATATATATATATATATGTTAAAGCACTCAATGAACAAGAGAAGGGTTGTAAAAAAAAGAATGTAATTTACCCAGGATCAGATAATGAAAGACTCAATTTTGTTTAGATAACTAAACTTCTTTATGTTCTTGAGTACCCAAAAGAAGGGAAGCAACCACTTGTTAACATTTTAGGTGGTTAATTTTTCAACCTTCACTAATGTCACATATTGAGTTTTGACAGCTGGTTATTGTGGATTTTGTAAACAGGATATTGCATCTGTGTCTTAGAATAAATAAGAGGTGGTGGAAATGAATCACATTAATTGCACTAGAAGGAAATGTGCAGGCGTCCAGAAAATATATAATGTGGAAGTTTTTCAACCTCAGCAAAGAAAGTCAGATGGTCATTCATTCAGAGAGCAGCCAGCAAATCAACAGGTCAGCCAGAAGGTGGGTGGCTCATAGCTGAGAACCGGCTATATATCAAAGAAGCAAGGCTCTGAATATGTCTGTCTCCATGTGTTGTCAATTATAGCAGTCCTCCATCTCTCTCTCTCTCTCACCTATACACACAACCATCATGATATTTTGACTTAAGGAGTTTATATTTTTAATACAAAAGTGTTGTTGTCACCTTTCTCTCCTGATATACAACACTAAGCGTACAATTTATAAGAGAAAAACTTCATAACTTAAAAAAAACAATGTGATGAATGAGGAGGGGCGCTTAGTTAAACTCTCAGGGATTTCTGCCAATTATATTTTAGAATTGCTAACTTATGTGGATGGTGGTATAGCTTTGTCTGTCAATCTAGCATATTGATTAGATGAATTGATAGTTGGTGTATGGTCTATATATATATATACATATACATATAGTAAGTAAAGTTGGCGACCTGTAGGCTCCCTTTTTGATAGCTACTACAGAGATGTAGGGGAGGGTGCAACTCATTTCCCTGGATTGCTTCAATCTACCTTTGATATGTACCTTATAATGATGAGTGTTGAACAAGGAGGCATCTAATACCATTTTTTGAGTCTTTGGTATGACATGACCTGGGATTGAAACCCTGATCTCTCAGACTCTTGGTGGACATTCTACCCATTAGGCCAATGGACTAGTTATATATATTAAAAAACATTTTGGTAATGAAGAAATATAAAAATTGTTACAATTTATGATACGAAATGAAACAAGGGATTTATACAGTAATTATAAGATTTATTATCTATATAAACTCATATAATGTTCCACTAGAATATAATGAAATCCGAGTATCTTTGGTTTATAAGAAAATTAACTTTTTTAAAAAAGATAGTTGGGGAATTTTTATACTTGATATACACACATGTGTGTATATATATATATATATATATATATATGTACACACATACTATATTTGTGTATATATACAAGTACTATTGCAAAATAACAAAGAAAATATTTCATTTCTTTCAAAAAGATATTAACTTACCTGGCATTAAGGTTAATGATTTCAACAAAAAATAAACAATAGTTTAAGGTTGTGTCCCTATCATATGCAACCCAATTTTTTTTTCTGGTAAAAAGGTTTTTCTTCTTGTATGAATTATATTACCTGACAAAGTCTGCAGAATGGATTGGCTGGAATAAACACAAAGGAGTCTGAAAAAAGATTTGGAATATCAATGAAGCTTAAAGTTAGAGACAAAATTGAGACTTACCTGACAAACGGTGCTAAACTTGGCCGAATAAACACATTTAAGCAAACTCCAACAAGTTGAACTGTGGCTAATGGAATGTATTTGTGCTCTCGAGAGATCGTTTTTTGAATTTTATTTTGCCATTCACGAGAATTTTCAGTACTGTTAAATAACAAAAACATGACAAATGTATTTTGGTACACTGAAATCTATAGGGGAAATTCAGTATCAAAACCATATATATATAAGTGTATTACACAAACTAACAGATAAAATAGATACTGTGTATTTGAGTGTGTGGGTTGAATTTTGAAGACCCAATTTCAAGACAAAAAATTAGCATTTGTACATGAGTAATAAGTTTTTATGGTTGAAATTCAAACATAATAAGAAGAGCTAGAAGTAACTCTTGGATCCAATAATCATTTTAATAATTAATAATTTTATTACCATAAATCAAGTTTGAAGATCAACTTATACACAAATTCTAACCTGCAATCTGTGAGATAATTATCCACTTAGTTCAAATATTAAACTTGAATTTTTTTTATTGAAACAGCAGTTTATAAAACTAAAAAAATACTCTGTGTGTGTGTATATATATATTATATACACACACACACACACACACACACACACACACATACAAGTATGCCACATGCTTGCAAGATCAGGATAAGACAAGATCAAGTTTATTTCAGAAAGTGGTGAATGATGCTAAAAATACTTCATCTCACTTGGCCTTCTCCCTTGAGAGTACTTCAAAGACTAGGGATTGATCCTAATCCTGCTCTTTCAAATGCAATGGTGAAAGTACTGCCAAGGGAGAGGTACAGCTTTCAAATGCTGAGCCATCCAGGGCACAAATGATAGGGAAATCTTATCTGTAGTATGTAAGCCATTTGTAACCCCTGATGTAAATTTCCTATTTCTTTGTTAAATATTGTTTATAATAAAGTGCCAATTTTTTTCTTTTATATTAGAATAAGAGTGAAGGTTAAACAGAAAGGCAAAATAACCAAAGTAGAAAATATTCAATTTCTTCCAAAATTTGTTAAACTTACCTAGCTCTCACAATGTTGCTAGCATTAAGATCAACAATTTCTTCAAACCCAATGGCAAAGATATCAGCAGGAACACTGAAATCAGCATTTTCATCAAGGGAATCTGTTTCCACGAAAAAAATACAAAAAAAATCTCATTAGAATTTATCAGGCTTGTTTTTGACTGGTTTATTAAGATAAGAATTACACAAAATATCCCATAAATAAGTACCCAAATATATATTGTCATCCACAGACAGACTGTTTTGTTGTATCACAACTCTCCCGTATGGCTACACACATACATATACATATATATATATGTAAATACACACACCTATATATATAGTCAACAATGAAATTATTTGTACATTTCTTAAAATCTAATACTCAAGTGGTGCCAGATTTTTTTTATGTTATTAAATACAAAAAAGGGAATATAAAACTCAATTTTGAGAAGAATAGGTTAAATGTACTAAATATGAGAAGAAAAACAAAAGACAAATTTCTTTGTACAGTATGAAAAATTGAACAATTTTTACAGTATTAATAGTCAATAGCATGGATTCTCATCTTTATAACTTACTGCAATCATTTTCTAAAGTTTTTGATAAGATTTCAACAAGTCTTTTTTTGTGATTTCTTCTATTTTCAATAGGATTCAAGTGAGGACTCCATGAAAGCAGAACTGTAATCTTTTTCTGAAGCCATGCAGTTACTGATTTAGATGCATGTTTGGGATCATTTACCTAGCAGCAAAGTAAATCAATGACCTAGATGAAGATTTTGCACTGATAGTAATAGATTTTCATCCAGGATTTTTCATGTCTTTAGATTTCATTATTCTTCTTATTGCAATTAATTGTCCAGTTCCCCTTGAGCTAAAACAACTTAAAAACAGCCACTTCCATGTTTTAATGTTGGTACTGTGTTCTTTGAGAAAAAAGCCTCACTTTTCTTGTACCAAATCATCTGTATGTCATTATGTCCAAAAAGCTAAATTTTTCTTCATCACTCTATAGTATTTGTTCCCATGGCCCAGTAGGTAGAGTGTTTGGCAATGTTTCAGGAGACTTAGGTTCAATCCCAGGTCGTGTCATACCAAAGACTTTAAAAATGGTACTTGATACCTCCTTGCTTAACACTCAGCAAAATAAGGTACGTATCAAGGGTAAAGTGGAGCTTTCCAAGAAAAGGAGTAGCGCCCCCCCTACACCTCTGTGTAGTAGCTATTGAAAAGGGAGTCTTCTGGTCTCCCTCAACTACGATCGCCAACTAAAAAAAAAAACGAGCAACAATATGACATGGTTTATGAAGAGTCAGGGTCACTTTCCATATAAACCATTTCTATTTAAACAACATTGTATTGTGCGAGTACTTGTGCTGATACCCATCATATCGAAACTTTTGGTGACGTCTTTTAAAACAACACTTGGGTTTATATCAACCTCACAACACAGTTTTTGTGCAGTTCTTAGTGACAATTTCAGTTTTCTTTTACACCAAGGCAAAGTCTCTGTTGTGCCAAACTGTTTAAACTTCTTTAAATTGTAATCAGATTGTACTGTAGGTATAGCTAACCAGTTTGAAATAATGCTGTAACTATTTTCTAATTTGTGGAAGTTAGTAATTCTCTGTCTCAAATCAGCACTAAACTCCTTTGTCTTCTCTCAATGTTGTTAATGTAAAAATAACAAAGGTGACACTCTATGCACCACATTATGTTCTTTGCTGGAATTATCACAAATATTCTATTGAATAAATAGCATCACTGATAAAATAATTATATGAATTACTTATACTTACATTAAATAATCAATTTAAAACAATATATTCTACTGTATGAATAATTTTGTCATTTCCTATTTTACATAATTTGCCTATCAAATTTGTTGTATTTAACCTATTGTTGTGAAAGTTGAGTTTTATATTCCTTTCTTTTTTATGCTTATTAACATATAAAAAACCTGGCATCACATGGGCATTAGATTCTGAGAATTGATGAGTGTACGAATAATTTCATTTTGACTATATATATATATATATATATGAGAGAGAGACACACACACACACTGAGTTACATATATATAAATATATATAAACATATGCATATATATATATATGTGCGTGTGAGTGTATACACATACACACACTCATACACACATATACATATATATATATATATATATATATATATATATA
The DNA here is from genome assembly GCA_963585895.1 of Sepioteuthis lessoniana. Classification (NCBI taxonomy): domain Eukaryota; kingdom Metazoa; phylum Mollusca; class Cephalopoda; order Myopsida; family Loliginidae; genus Sepioteuthis; species Sepioteuthis lessoniana. The sequence continues at coordinate 167,373 of CAUZXS010000770.1, forward strand.
TATATGATAGATATGTATGAATCCAACTATCCATTTTGGCTAACATAGGCTGGCACTTAGTTGTGGTTTAAGATATATGAGATGAACAAAAATTTTAAGACAGATACGAATATTTCTTGGTAGTCATTTATTTTTTAATTGTTCTCAATTAGTTTTGACCTTAGATCATCTTCAAAAGAAAAGATTTTTTAGAAAGCTTATAAAAGAGTTGATAAAAGAAGTGATGAAAAATTAACTGATAATGTAGTACACATTAATTTATCAAAAATGATTTTTGGTATCCAAGCATCTTCAACTGACTATTTTATGATCTCTGCTATTGTATACACTTGGCAGCAAGTACTACTGTGACAATATTCGTCTGTGGCGGTGCGTGAGGGGTTAACCAAAAAAAAAATTGAATAGCCAATTATAATTGCCAAGAAGTGTGGAATTGAAATTTCTGGGAAAAAGAATTGAAAATTCTGAGGAACTTTTGACAATAGTCAAAACAGGAAATGGAAAGATGTTGACAGGTAATGGGGGTGACCAAGTTGGTTACAAGTAAAATCAGAAATAGAGGAAGGAAAAATATCTTGTTTTAAGAAATGAGTGATATCATGAAACAAATCCCAAGCCTAGAAAAAAAAAAAAATGAAAATTAGAAATTTGACAATCAGGGAGGATAACCTGTGACCTGTGACTCTCACCTGATTGCAGTGACATGGAGATACCCCAGTTAGAGGATAGACCTCAGAGGCAAATAAGTACAAATGGAAATTGAGGAAGAAAAGAGGTTGAGAGGCGAACAAAGAAGTCTTTGTTGATGAGAGGAAGGCCATCTGGCATTTAGGGAAATGCTTTAGCTAAGGGATGACAAAATTATCTGAAATTACTTATCAGTGCTGAAAGGGAATTATCAATTAGCCTGAGGATAGGCCAGTCTTTTTGCCTACGTGGAATTGAAACCAGTTCCATCAAAGGTGACAGTCCAGCATATTTGGGCAAAAAGGGGTTGGACCCTTTCTGACGTCATGAGCCGTAAAATGATAGAAACTATGTTGGTAGGAGGAAAGCTATCCTCCTGTAGTCCTCACTATGAGGGTAGTGAGAGGAACAACTCTGTGGAAGTAGTGAAAAGAGGGTTGGACCCTTTCTGATGACGAAAATTAAAACAAAGACATGAAGGATGTCTAATGAGTTGAAAATGACGTTAGGGAGATCACCCCTGCCTCAGTCAGAACCTACCCCAGAATATTGGCAATTATTATATAAACAGGCTGATTTCCGAACTCAGCAGTTGGTGGCAGAGAGAGAGCGAAGCAGTTCGGTCCCAGACGAAGTAAAGCCGACGAAGACCAGGCAGGGACCCACAGATTGGAATTGTGCTTCGCGCTGCCAACTCAGATATCGCCAGTCCGCCGCTGGAATACACTGTCGTTAAGAAAACTTAGACCTTTGTAAGTTAGTGGCAGGAGAGCGAAGCAGTTCGGTTCCAGACGAAGCAGACAAAGCCGACGAAGACCAGGCAGGGACCAACAGATTGGAATTGTGCTTTGCGCTGCCAGCTCATATATCACCAGTTCGCCGCTGAGATACATTGTCGTTAAGAAAACTTAACCCTCGTCGGGCCGCCGCCTTAGACTATTATATGTCACACCCGCAGATTTTTTTTTTGTCGCCACCTGTAACTTTGAAGTTTTATAAACCCTTTTCTTATCTACTGCAGAAATCGGAGTTATTATTTTTTTTTGTTTTTGTTCTGCAATATATGTACCCCTTTGGAGTCCAGTCTTCAGCTGCCCGTAACCCCTCTTCCTTTCAGACAGGGCCATCGGCCTTACTTTTAAAGAATCACAATGTGGGGCAGGGCTGTGCATGGTCACTTTCCCTGGAAGGAACTTTTGATCTGTTTTTTCCCACGCTGTAGCAGAGAGATTGGAGGGAGGCGGACAAGGTTGTGGCAAAGAGTTACCATAATAGGTATAATCAGCGCTGTGATTGAGGACGGGGCGAAGAGGGTGGTATACTACACTGGGAAGATATTTGTTGATCATATTTCAAATTAGCTGTAATTGTTTTGGTCAGATATTTAACTTGGGCATTTGTTTACTTCGATGTTTATGTGTGAGCCATATATGTCCATCCTTTTTCAAGGTCATTTTTTGACGATGGTTGGGTTTGATGTTAAAGCCATTTGGAGGCAGTGCTTGAAGACATTTTCAAGGGAGCAGGGGTTTCTATTTTACTAATTCTTTCTATGCTGGTGAACTTAGCATCTTTGCTAAAACCATGAGTGTTTGAGCAAAAATATTATTCTTCATGTTTGTTGTAATCCATAGACTTGATTCTGTGTCTGTAGATTTATCTATTTTCATTAGAAAGAGACTACTATATATATATATATATATATATATATATATATATTGGATAAAGAAAAGAAAAATGACTATTAGATAATGTAGACTCAAAGATGCATTACCATTGTAAGACATAATAAATTTATGACTCACTTGGAAATAGCTCCTGGCAACATTTATGAGCATCAAGTAACCAGTCAGAAATTTTCTCTTTTTTAAATGCAAGACTCCGGAAATGGGTGCCACCATTGACATTCCATGTACCACAGCAGATACGAATATTACCAAGTTCAGTATATTCCCTGTGACGTGCGACCATCTCTCTTAAGATACCTTCTGGAGCTAAAAGAGAAACAGGAAAAAATAATTGATAAATAAAGGTATTAGAAAAAAAAATTTCAATGTCTCAATAGACATTTTATTTTTCATCAGCTACCAATTTTGATTAGTATGATCCTTTATCTTAATTTTGGATGCTTTTTATCACAACTTACTAAAGTTGTTATTTCTATGACAGCAAAGAACAGAACATATCAGAAATAGTAATAAAGAATTAGCTCCTAGTAAAATTCAGGGTTTCCCAATGCTGCACTGTAGCTGCTTTACCTTGTAAGCTACAAAAACAATGGTATCACAAAAGTTTAAATAACCCCTATGAAGCTATCCAATACTTGTAGAAATAACAATACAAAGTAGTTGTGATAAAAGGCAACTAAAATTAAAATGAAGTCAAAATTGATAATAATGGATACTAGCTGTTATACCATCTAAACAATGGTTTGATTTCTTAGTTTAATGGCATATTAACCTTGATGAGATGAGAACAATGGTATTGTAGAAGCTTAAATAATGCCTCTATAGTTATCCTATCCTTGAAATAACCCATAGTAATTGTGATAGACCAGGGTTCAATCCCAGGTCAAGTCATACCAAAGACTTAAAAAAATGGTACTTGATACCTCCTTGCTTAACACTCAGCAACATAAGGTACGTATCAAGGGCAAAGTGGAGCAATCCAGTGAATGTAGTAGCACCTTCCCCTACACCTCAGTGTAGGAACAATTGAAAAGGGAGCCATCGGGTCACCCTCGACTACAGTCACCAACTTTACTTTACTTCTAATTGTGATAAAAAGCAATTAAAATTAAGCTGAAGGTAATACTAGTCAAAATTGATGATGATGATGATCACTGTATACAGTTTTCAGTCAGGTTTGAAGAATATATAACACCACTTAACATTCCAGACAGTCTCATGATATCACATTACAATTGAAAAAAAAAATACACACAAATTCATCTAAAATAAAGGACAAGAATTTTATGTTATTACCGGTTTATCATAGTAATATTTTTCATTTAAGGTATCCAAGATTTTAGATATTAATTTTAGAGAAAATTTTATTCTGCTATTCTAATATGAATAAGTTTTAACCATTATCAATTTTTTTGCTTATATTGCTTTTAATCAAAACAACTCAGATTAATCTATAGCCACCAGCAAAATAGTGCAGATTGGAAACAGAGGATTAGTTCATAGTGAAACTAATTGTCATTCCCCCACCCTTTTTTTTTGTTCAAAAAGCCTATTTGCTTCTAAGATGAGTCAAAAATTTTGCAATATTTTGCTAACTAATTTGTTTTATTTTTCAAGTTACAACAAAAGCAGCCTAACTTAAAAAAAGTAGAGGCCATCATGTTGCACAATTTAAAGCCACCTTTCTTCTGGTTCTTTGATCCTACTCTGATACCAATTATTGTCCTTTCAGGTGAAGAACTCCTTCACCGAAGCTTCCACCTCTTCTAGGTTGTTGAAGCATCATGAGCACAGGAAGTGAGCCATGGATCGGAATAAGTAATATTCCAAGGGAGATAGACCCGGATTATCATCTAGGTGTGGGATCAGCTCAATTCCCTGGAGTTTACTCCAGAAACTAGCATGTATCCAAATATTACAACGCTTTTAACTCACCCTAGGAGAAAGAAATACCAGGCAAAAAATCAATAATGGCTGCCAATCCTTCATTTCCTATAAGCAGAATTAAAAAATGTTTTATTTTGCACAATGTTCGAGTATGATGAATTTTAATTGAATCTTTAAAATCTTTGAGCAAAATATAATAAAGTAAGCTTCTTGAATACTTTACTATTCTTACCATGAAGGCAACGGGATGTTAGTAAGGCTTTGGTTCGTTCTCTGAGCTCTCCAACCAATGTTGATCCAAGGAGGAATATGTCAATGGCCTCTTGTTTGTTACTGTCCAAAAAGTTGTTTTGGATTGTACGTGTTGCAGAACGTGCAGCATCAGAATACTTAAAATAAAAAATTACAATTTTAAAATTAAAAAAAAACAAGAAAGAATACAATATTTTTATCTAAGCAAAGTACAAAATGGTTAAAATTTTTAAAAGCCAATGACAAAAACAATATCAATAGCTACAGAAAATGAAAGTGCTAATTAAGTAACTTATTATTTTGCACAGTGTGATCTGAGGGTTGTAAAATCTAAATTTAACTTGTCTATATACATAGTTATTTACTAAGCATAGTTTAGACAATGCAAAATATCACAGGCCTGAGGCACCCAGAGTAATGATCTGAAAGTTAAACTTGCTAATAATTACACTATAATGTAGTGCCCATTTGCCTATCACACAAAATTAATAAGCTACAACTACAAATCCTAGAAGCCCTACATATAACAAAAAAAAAAACAAACAAACAAGAATTAATAGAATTAGCTTTGAAAATGGCGAAATGCCTTTAGTCTTTTTTCATTTTAGATATTCTATTTCTCTTGATAATATTCTATTTCCACTGATAGCGTTCTGTTTTAAATTTGTTTGATATTATTAGCATCTCAGCTTAATCCAACTATACGTTTACATGATTTTTGCAATGTTATAAAAAAAACCTAAAATCTTTTTAAAAAACAATCTTTACTCTTGCAAACAATGATGGCCTTATGAAAAGTCCGAAAGTGCTTGGGACAATTTCGGTAAATTCATCTACCAACTCCAACCTAAAACCAAAACACTTGTCAGGAAACTTGAAAGGATCCTAATAAAATTATATAGACAAATATGCTTAAATGAAGGACTCCTGCCCAACTATATATATATATATATATAATGTAGTTTGCTATATTTATAAATAAAGAGTACTTAATACTGGTGATACAGCATACGTAACTAAGTTAGGATAGTGTAGACACAGAGTCAATGGATTTCTTGTTTATTCAATCATCACATCATTTTGGTCTGAAGAATGCATAGGTGAGAAACTGATAGTCACCAAGCACTGTTGACTGTCTATGCTGTCCTATATATATATATATATATATATATATGAAATGAAATATACATGGTGCATTCAATAAGTTTTCAGAACTTTTTTGTAAAGGCATTTAAAATGGTCGTAGACTCTTGAAAATTCAGTATGTTATTGCTATACATCTTATGAGATGACTGACTGATTTTTATGATTTCAGGTTCAAATGAACAGTTACAGCAGCAATTGGAATACATCCTACTAATGCCTAATTGTCACAGCTGGTGAATTTCAAAAATGCAATCTGGATGTGAGGACACTTTAGAAGAACGATATGCAATAAAATTCTGTTTTAAACTTGGAAAAAATGTATGGAATGCTCCAGACTGCTTTTTGATCATCTTGCATGAATCAAGCATCAGTTTTTGAGTGGCATAAGAGATTCAAGGAAGGCAGTGAGTCTGTGAGGGATGATGAGAGGTATGGGAGGAGTAAGGAAGTCAATAGACCAGAGTTGATTGGCCAAAGGGTTAGGGTTAGGGTTACTATGTTGAGCTTTTAAGGGAGTTCAGGAAGAGATTCTGTTGGAAGAAGCTAGCACTCTCTTCAAATTGGGTCAGTGGCATTTCCACCAGGACAATGCACCAGTTCACAACTCCATCCTTGTCACAGACTATTTGACCAAGATGGGCATCAAGACAGTTCCTCACCCACCCTATAGTCCAGACCTTGGTTCCTGTGACTTTTGCTTATTCCCTAGGGTCAGAGGCTGTCATTATGAGACAATTGAGGAAATGAAAGAGGCTGTGACGAAGGTCATTGACAAACTCACATAAGAGGACTTCTATGGGGCCTTTCAAACGTTGTTGGAATGGTACAACAAGTGCATTGCAGCCAGAGAAGATTATTTCGAAGGAGACTAGAGTTTCATGCATGTACTATCAATAAAAGTGCCCATACGAAAAAAGTCTGGAAACTTATTTAATGATCCTCGTATATGCTTTACCACCAATATTGAGCACTCATTATATATATATATATATATATATATATATATGTATGTTAGTTTTAGCTATGTATTTGCACATACAGAGCCAAAAATTAACCCAAAAGGGTTTACTCATATTTCAAATCGTACAGAGGAAAAATATATATCAATATAAAAAAATCTACATATTAGATTAACTTAGTTGTCTTATTTGCTCAAGTTTTTAACTGATTTAACTACAGTCCATTACAGCTTAATTGAAACATTGAAAAATACTGGCAAGTTTCCAAATTTCTTCTTGTTCCTGTAATGGTTATCATAAGCTTCAACCAATTCATCTTTTGGCAGGTGTATTATTCATTAAAAGAGGGAGAAAAAATCTTCAGAAAATAGGGAAAGGAAAATGTTCATTAACGTATCAACCAAGTCAGTCTATTTCAGCCATGTTAGATTCACAGATGAAGCTGTACTATCTCCCATGTACTTAAGTGTTTCCAAACTATATAAAAAAAAAGCTCCCCAACACTTTCTTTGCCAAGCAAAGAAAACCATCTTGTACCAAAGCCAATACTAGTGCATACTTATGCACTTGGCAAACAAGCAGTTATAGTGTCACTTTTTCAACTTTTTCCCTCTCACTAGAGGCGTTTCTATCATTTATTTGGGCTCATTAAGAGTGTAATGTGATGTTCTCTCTCCAGATAAAATCTGCAATACCAGAATTAGTTCCCACTTACATTCCTCAAGTTTGACATCAAAAACAAAGACAATCCCCACCCCCCAAATGTACTGTTTCACATATGCATGTTATAAATACAATTTTTTGTCAAGTCTTTCTTATGAAAGGATCAACTTTCATAAGGATTTTGTAGCATTATAACTAAAAACCATCCTGATATTGTAACATCAACAAACCTTTTGCATTGATTTTGAATCATCTGTTATATATGATTTGGTTTCTTTGTTTAATGGTATATCAACTTTTATGGGTTATTTAATGCCAAAGATATTCTTGTAGAAGAACAGACTAATACTCCTGAGAAAGGCATGAAACCATTTATGGAGAGTCCCCATGGTGTAATGACTAAAGTGCTGGATTGCAGCCTTGAAGTAAACAAGTTTGAACTCCAGTCATCCTTATTTACCAACCCCTCCGCTCGGGCAGAATATGACACAAGGTCAAATTTTAAGCAGAGTTTAACAGGTTTGAATTCAGAGTTTTCCTTCTCCTAGATTAGTTGCCTCACCAAGGCTGAAGAACCTGGTCTGCCCTACTATTTACCCATAGCTGGAGGGAGAATAATTGGATTCATACCTTTCCCAAGGGTATTAGTGCTATGTGAAATACAGTCGGTCTCGTCCAGGATTTGAACTCGTGTCGTCTTGTCCAATTACTTACACTTTCAGACTAATACTATTGGGAAAGGCATGAATCGCTTTATCCCTCCAGTTATGGGTTAACTGGAGGGATAAAGCGATTCATGCCTTTCCCAATAGTATTAGTCTGAAAGTGTAAGTAATTGGATGACTGGAGTGGTGTAATGGTTATCGTTGTAGTAAAGTGGATGTAATCAAATAACTGGAGTTCAAACTTGCTAAGTTCAAGGTTGCAATCCAGCATTTGAGTCATTACACCATAAGGACTCCCCCTCCCTGTTACATATAGAATGTTTACTGTAGCTGTATGATAATATTGAGAGTTGTCTTCCTGTTTTCCATCTTAAAAACAACAAAGGATGGATACTTACGTTGGAAGGTGTTCCTAAATGTTGTAGTTATAATGATAAAAACATGAAGTTCAATTGTTTGAACAACTTAATATTATACACAATATACTAAAGAAAATTTTTTTTTTTAAATGTTTAATTGAAAAATGAAAACACATACATAGTTGAATTTTAAAAGCTACTTAATTGTGTAAATACTTAAATGAGAGTCATCTTAAAACTTTCATTTTTTTTTTTAATTTCATATTAAATGACATTGTGTTAGGACAATTCAGTACAAGACAGTTACACTGATTGATTAGCTTTTTTAATAGATTATAATAAATGATAAAAAAAGAATAAAGAAAATTTAGTTCATCAAAATACTTTTAGAATATATCTCAAAAATGTTTTAGCATACAGAAATATCGTTTGATAAAATAAATGACAAAAATCAATTTTAGTGTTAGTGATATGAAAATGAGTTTTAAAGCTTTATATTATGAGCAATTGCGATTAAAAAATCCATTCTTTTTGTTGAATTATAAATCTGTACCAAATGTAAGATACCCTTATTGCAATTCCTATACTTTTTCTTTTGAAGGACTTCCTCTCCTTATGTCAATCAGTTTGAGAATGGCCACATGCAAGTTTGTAGATTCAGAAAAGGGAAAAGAGAAATTAGTCAATAAAGAAAACTATCTTTACCATAAAAGATAGTTTTCTTTATTGACTAATTTCTCTTTTCCTTTTTCTGAATCTACAAACTTGCACGTGGCCATTCTCAAACTGATCGGCTGGAAATTAAAATAAAAATTCAAAAAGTTTCTTTATTAAAGCTACCTCTATAGAAATGGAAAAAATGAATGCCAATTAGAAAAACAATTGTATGTCTTAAAATATGGAATAACCTCACTAAACAACATTTGTTGCCTGGAATGAGCAGTTTACTACTGTAGGCCCTATTCAATGAAATAACAATTGTATACCTTAAAACATGAAATAACCTCAATAAACAACAATTGTCTGGATACTGAATGACACACATGATTTATACCTAAAGACAATAAAAATTCATGAACCCTTTCTTTTGTACACTCAGAGCAATTTTTTTTTATTAGAAACTTAGTTTTCTTCTAAATCAAGAACATCAGATTTTATTATTTCTAGTAGAATATTATATAATCAAAACAAATATTATTAGATATTATTTATTACCAAACACTAAAGCATTGAAACAGTAACCAAAAATAAAATTTTGTAAATGTATATGAAGTGTAATTATTTTTTAGACAGCTCCATATTCATTTTGTACCCAAAAACCAACTCTTCCATTCAGTGTTGCAAAATTTAAAATTCAAAGTTAACTTTTTCTGTCTCTTTTGCCATCTTTTTTTTATCACAACACCAAACAATCAGCATGCATCCACCAACTAATCACAAATTGTATTATCAGCAATCAGGATTTATTATTTTCCCAAGGAAACTCATATTAGGTGCTGCAATGAATCTTTGACTCTGATGTCATACATCCATCACTACCTTCTGCATTCATAGACCTATTAGATAACACTTATTAATGTATCTGTATACCCCAACAAACACACATTATATATTATGTGTGTTTTGGAGTTGGGTTGAAATGGAGTATAAGAATATCTAACTATTGGGACAGGAAATTCTAATAAAAACAAAGAATCTTACTTTTGATCTACCACCACCCATGGCTCCAGTTCCGGCATAAATTCGACTGACATGATCACCATTTTCTGTCCAGATTTGTTTGTAGACTTCTTGGAAACGTGATGACATCTGAGGTTTGCCAGCAAAACCCAGAGATTCCATTTGTTTTTCAAGCATCTGAAACAAAGAGTTTCATTAATCTATATTTAATGATTCATTCACTTAAAAAAAGTGTACACTGAAAAAAATTGGATTAACTTCTTGGTATAAGTAATAGACAATTTTCAGTTAGAACTATATTGGAATTTGATGTTGCATTATGGGAAAAATAAATCTTTAAATTACTATAAAATGTGAAATGAGTGGCAGCCATCTTAGATTTGAAATTTTATCTAAAGGAATGCATTCATTTTATAACTCAGTAAAAGCTGAAAACTGGATATTTGACTCAGGACACTAACTATTTGTGAATTTACAAAATTTATTCTCGATATTGCTGTTTAACATGTCAAACCAATTAACAGTCAATATGAAAATTCAGTATATCATGATACAAATTACACTCCAAGACTTAAAATCAAGTAGATTAAATTAAAACTATGAATTTTGATATCAGTTAAGTAGTAAAGTTTAGTAACATTAGTTATCTAATGTTATAGTTGTGGTCTTATCTGTGGAACCAGAATAGACTCGAACACTAACACCAATGGAAATGGACACTAACACCGACAAGGCGACACCGACCTGCAAATAATCTGATGTAAACGAACCAGATTCAAAGGCCAACGTAAACAGACACGAATACCAACACGATCTAGCAGCAACCTCGGTAGCAGCTGATGGCTGAAGATTGGAGCATTCTGTATGTAATGCTCGGCACATACCATTACACCATCGGTAGAGTCAATTGCGTGCACCGTGATTGGTTATGACTTATATTAAAAAAATACAGCTTGTGTGGTGCGCATCTCAGCTTATTTTCGTCTGCCATCCGTCTCGCAAGTTGGATAGTCTAGCCAATCCAGTGAGTGCCTTTTTGTTGTCATACCATAGTGTCGTCCTCAAATGTGTGCCTGGCTGAAGCATGCACATGCGGTTCTTGGGCGCTTCCGTGCATGCCCGCCACAATAGTATTTCCAATTCAATAACAAATGATACTTGGTTTTGCTCCCCAAGCAAGAAATATGACAAAAATTCTTGTAGATACACACACACACACACACACACACACACACGGAGGTACTAATAGCATAATGGTTACTATAGAAGGAAATGGATCCAGCAACTAGTATTCAAAACCTGGATAAGGCTGTTTGCATTTCCTACAGCATTAATAATACCCTTGAGAAAAGTATGAATCCATTTATTCTCTAACTATGGGTAAATAGTAAGGCAGACTGAGTTTTTTTTGTACACAGTTAAATGGTTTTAAGTATTGCTATATAGCAGTCACAATTTAACATCAGTCATTTGTTTGCACACAGTTTCCAGGTAATTTCATTTTTAAATAAGTTAGAAGTAATTTACAGTTAAAATAGTCAAACAGTTCTACTTCTAACAATTTGATTTAACATGTCATTTGTTTGCACACAGTTTAAACAGTTCTATTTCACCCATAGATCCCTATCAGAGGGAACCTGAAAGCAATGGCAATGAAGGAGTACTCCACATTCCCCAAAGCTCCAGGACTGGAGCCTCACTATCAGATAGTTTAGTGTCATAATCAAGACACTCATTTTTGTGTGTGTGTGTGTGTGGGGGGGGGGGGTCTTACCTCTTTGCAGAGATGCAGTCAGTGTATTCTACAGCCCCAGCTGACTGGGCTTGATTGACTGTGTATCACGGATTGTTCATGATGGACAGGTTGGGTAAATACACACACACAGATTTATTTATCCATTATAATTTTTTGTGTTATTTTTTTCTGAATAGTCTATTTCTGTAAAATGAAATCTTCCAATCACATAAGAAAAATAGAATTTTATTCTCTGTTAAGCCTGATGAATAAAACTCGATGATTATACCAAAGGGACCGGGAATGTCCTGGTGATGTATTAGAAGTAAAATTTTCAGCTATTTTAAACAGAAAAATTAAAATGCCATAATCTATTATTGCCTTTAATTATTAAATATAGACCATAGTTGAGGGCAACTTGAAGGCTCCCTTTTCAATAGCAACTACACCAAGGTGTAGGGGAGAGTGCTACTCCTTTACCTGGATTGCTCCACTTTAACCTTGATCCATACCTTATAATGCTGAGTGTTAAGCAAACACTCTATCCACTAGGCCATAGTTAAAATATATAAAAGATGTTTAAGTATATGTATATATCGGGCCATTGGGTTTATGAGTAGAGTGTTCACCAATGGTCCAGGAGACCGGGGTTCAATCCCAGGTCGAGTCATACCAAAAACTCAAAAAATGGTACTTGATGCCACCTTGCTTAACACTCATCATCATAAGGTAAGGATCAAGGGTAAAGTGGAGTAATCCAGGGAAGGAGTAGCGCCCTCCCCTACACCTTGGTGTTGTAGCTATTGAAAAGGAAGCCTTTGGGTCACCCTTGACAAAGGTCGCTAACTTTACTTACTTACTTTTATATATTAAAGATTAGTTTAATTCATAATACTATTTGTTTTCTTTTATAGTAACACATAAGATTAATTATCTTACCTTTAATTTGATATTTACAAAGTACAGAACAAAAACAAGAGAATGCAGAGTAAGAGAGTTTTTGAAAAGAAAAAACCAGGGTTGAGTAGTATCCTCTGTGGGCCAATCAAAGTGAGTTTTCAGGGTGCTTACTCTTCAAGGACCTGACTGGACTTGGTATAAGAAAAGTAGCAAATGGCAAGGGGGTACATAAAAACCATCACAAAAGCTGCAGAAAAGACAACAGGCACTGTGGCTTTGGATAAAAAGAGTGTCCACTGATTATTGTTACTGGAATACAATCAGGAACATGATCAACCCTGGTAGGGCCACCTGGTTGAGGGGATCTGAAGTTGAAAGATTTGATACTGTTGATGATGCATTCCAGATGAATTTTAACACATCAAAGTTTTATAAGTACAATGTAAATGCAAAATTACCTAAACACTGAGGTCATTTTCTGAAAACATAGGTAAGCTAGTATTCATATACCAATATACTTCAGTAATGAATAACTTTTTAAGACAAATTTTTCACCTAAAAAATAAGAGGTCATTCATTAGAAAAAATGTTTTTGAAACATCAAGCTTACTTGTTTATAGGCCTCACCTTACAGTAACTTGATCCAAAGTGTCCCCTCTTAACTAATAAGCTTTGTTCAGATATAGGCTATGATAATTAAGTTTTTACTTAACATTGTTTTCTATCTATAACACCTGTGTATATAATATGTAAAAACATCATAAGTAGTAAACAAAGTTATATAAAAACTTCATTATCTTAATTAAAAGACTTTGTTTAGGGATTAGCTTGGCTATGCTGAAACATATTGGGTTTAGACATTGATTTTGATTGTGTTGCTGTAGGTTGGTTGGGTTTTATGGTATATCAACCTTTGTAGGCTATTTAATGCCAAATCCATTTTTAAACAAATAATCAGTTCTATTCCAAACAATTCAGTTTAGCATGAGTACACAGTTTAATTGTCAATAACATTTCTATTTCAAGCTATTCAGTTTAGTCAAACAGTTCTCATTCAGCTAATTCAATTTAGTATATGTATGTATTTTCTTTACACACAGTTAACTGTCAAAACAGTTCTATATTAAACAATTCAGTTTAGCATAAGTACATTTTCAATGTCAAAAACAGTTCCATTTCAAACAATTCAGTTTAGCATAAATACGCAGTCTAAATGCAAAAAAACACTAAACTCAAGAAAACATGGTTTAGTTCTATTTAACCCATAGATAGGACCCTTATCAGGTGTTACCACTCCAGGCCAGGGTGGACCTGAGAATGATGGCAATGAAGGGGTATTCCGCATTCCCCAAAGTTACAGCATTACTGGAACCTCACCAACAGATTGTTTAGTGTCATATCCAGGACACTCGTTGGGGGGGGGTTCTTACCCCTCTGCAGAGAAACAGTCAGTGTATTCTAAAGCCCTAGCTGACTGGGCAATGTATTGCTGTAGTTTCGAAAGTACAAGTGTTTGAAAGTTTTCTCTTAATGTCATTAGATATTGAAGAAATATTTTTGTGGGCTAGCATAGTGGAGATTCATTACAAATAATAAGTGATAAAAATACATTTTCATGGCTAAAAATTGTGGGTTACTCATTACATAAAGTAGTTCATTAATAGAGAATATACAAAAATTTATAAAATTCACATGATAGTCAAAAATAGTCAGAATGGAAATCAGAACAAGAAAAATTGTTTAATTTGAAAAAAGAAAAACTTTTGGTTTGGTTTCTTTGTTTAATGGCATATCAACCTTTGTAGGTTATTTAATGCCAAAGCCATTCTCCTAGAAGAACAATAGTGGTACTATTTAACCCATAGCTGGGAGGATAAGGGGGTTCATACCTTTCCCAAGGGTATTTGCCTGAAAGTGAACGTAATGGCACGACTGGAGTTCGAACTCGCTTACTACGATCCCGCAGTCCATCGCTTTAACCATTACACCATGAGGACCCCCCCAGAAAAACTTTTTTAACAATATACCCAGCAAGTCAAGCAAATTTTAATACTAAAAGAGGGAAAAAGTAGTAAATTGTGAAATTCTTTCTTATATCTAAATATACCAAACATTGGCAAATGGTTAGAGTGTTTGCCAATGGCACAGGAAACTGGGGTTCAATCACAGGTCAAGTCATACCAAAGACTCAAAAATGGTACTTGATGCCTCCTTGCTTAAACACTCAGTATTATAAGGTATGGCTCAAGGGTAGTAAAGTGGAGCAATCCAGGTAAAGGAGCAGTGCCCTTCCTTACACCTTGGTGTAGTAGCTATTGAAAAGGGAGCCTTTGGGTCACCCTCAACTACAGTCACCAAATTTACTTATATCTAATTATGGGTTAATGATTTGCCTCATAAGGACTTAATAAAATCAAATTTACATACTTACCATTAAGCCATACATATTTTGAACAGCATTTGTCCGATCAAGACAATCCACACAATTTGTTCGCATGGTCCCAAGTTGTTGTCTGGAAAAGACAAAAATAAAAACTTTTTAAAAAATCATAAAACAGCAGAAATCATACACAAGGTTTGATTTGGTTTCTTTATTCAATGGCATATCAACCTTCATGGATTATCTAATGTCAAATCCATCCTTATAGAAGAACAGCAGTGATACTATTTAGCCCATAGCTGGGAGCCTACATTAAAGTCATATCATTATTAGGAATAATAAAGGATATAATTACAATTTTTACAAGATTTGTTATATCATTTAAAGATGCACTGAAAACCTCAGTCTCCTACCTTCTTGAGAAGCTAGAGTATCAATTTTCTTCTCTTCTCTGCTACAAGCAGGTTGTGACACAAGGTAATTTTTTTTGCTGTCCCCTTTCTTTGTGTAAACCAGGATTTTTTTATTTCTTGTTTTGCTCTACTTCCATAGGAAACAAGAGAAATAACAGTGATAATTGACAAAATACTCCCTGAATATTTCTTCATATTTTAGCAATGTATTCTCAATTTTTAAACAGACTGCTTGGCAATCTATATATATATGTATATTCACTAGCAACAGTAGACTCATTGTGGAGCTGTGGTTTTCAAACATTTCTTTTTTCATTTCACTGTCTATCTCATGGGCCCCATATAAATAAAAACAAAACTTATCAAAAATGTCTAATGTAAATCACATCCAATATTTTCACTAAGTAATGACATTTAGTGAGAAGGATGTGCTTGACTTGCCTGGCACAGATTATCAATTTTTGGTGATATTTTTGACAAAGATACGTGCAATTTGCTTTGCATAACAAGTCTTGATCCATATTTGGTTATCATATTGTAAGTGCTGAAAATGGCTTAGTTTGGTTTCTTTGTTTAATGGCATATCAACCTTCATGGGTTGTTTAATACCAAATTTATCCTTGTAGAAGAACAGCAGTGATAATATTTAACCCATAGCTGAGAAGATAAGGGGCTCATACCTTTCCCAAAGGTATTAGTCTGAAAGTGAAAGTACTAGTATGACTGGAGTTTGAACTTACTTTGAGGAAGTAATCCAGCACTTAAGCCACTACACCACAAGAACTTCCTTCATGCTGAAAATGCTCTTTTGCATAAATATGTTGTTGCAAAAGGTTGCAGCAATTTGACAATGAGAAGGCATGCAAAGCCAAAATTTTGGGAGTGGTTGTTTAAACTAAATTTTTATAGCTGTGTACAAGTAACTAGTAAAATATGAATTTGCAGTTCTAGCACTAATCAGATAATATAAATTTTCCAAACACTCTTGCAGCATCTTCAAACCCTTGGTTTTGATGTTGCAGGCTCCCTGTGGTCTCCAGACCACAATTTGAAAACAACTATTGTAGAGCATAGGACTGAAACCTCACCATATTAGTAATGATCCTGGGAGGGGTATTTTTTTGATGGGATAGAGTGCCCTACTCCAACCTGATTTTGATTTAGAGTTGTCATTCTTCTAGACTGGTTACCAAACAATACTAACAAATCCGTGTTACGCTACTACTTTACCTATATCTAGGAGGAACTCGTTTTCTATGATGTTGCAGTCTAGCATATTAGCCACTACTCCACAAGGACTTCCTTCTATAGCGAGGCAGAGAAAAGATAGATTCATGTCTTTTCCAAAGGGTTAGTGCAAAGTAAACACAGCCTTGGATAGAGTTGAAACCTAATTTGTAGATTTCATTTTTAATGCCAATAACCATTACCCAGCATGCCCCTCTATATATAGTCAAAGATGTACCAAAAATCTGTCCTTCATCTCCTGGAGAAGCAACAGAGTATGTATTTACCCAGCCCCTCTGCTGGCTCACCAAAGCTAAAGAACCCAGTTTGCCCCACTATTTACCCATGGAGGAGAAAAAGAGAGATTCGTGCCTTTTCCAAGAGCATTAGCATGAAGTGAAATGGTCTCATCCTGGATTTGAACTTTGATCACAGATTCCATTTCCTATGATAATAAATGTTACAGTAAACATGCTTCCCTGAGAACCAACAAAATGGATATAATTCAGTAACACCTAGAAACAAATTGATACAAGAAAAATGTACATAACAGTCCCAACTACATTTTTGATCTGCACTCATTGAATCTATGCATACTGAATTTTAGTTTTCAATTTTGATTTGCCATGCAAGAAATAACAAGATGGATTTAAACTTTGATTCAAGCAGTATGTTGAGGTTCTGTTGATAGCAAAAATCATACTTGATTGAATTAAAGTTTAAATCTATCTTGTTATTTCCTGCATTGATCTTGAAATCTAGAGGACATAGATAAAAATGATGACACAGGTGAATACTAATACAGTAACAGTCATCTTATAAAAGTGATAAATTCAAAAATATTACAGGTAGATGACAGTTTGTTAAATAACATTTTTTTTTAAAAACATTATGTAGAGTTCTGAACAACTGTATCAGTTTAAGGTGTATAGGTTGGTTGGTTGGTTGGGTTTTATGGCATGTCAACCCTCATGAGTTATTTAATGT